>WBMZ01013035.1:0-34925 GCA_013400975.1 Atrichornis clamosus
CGGGAGCCGTCGGGAGCGCCGGGCACGGGGAGCGGCGGCCGCAAGTACGGCACGGGCAGGTAAAGCAGCGGGCAGGAAAGCAGCGGGCAGGAAAGCAGCGGGCAGGTAAGATAGCGGGCAGGTAAGATAGCGGGCAGTGCCCCGCGGGGCTCCGGCAGCCCCCCACAGCCCCGTTGGCAGCGCTCGGGCACGGCGGGGCCCGGCGCGGGTGGCGAGGGGCGAATGCCACACCTGCCCTGTCCCGCGCACCTGAGAGCGAGGGCGTGTGGCGGGGATGCTCCGCGGGAGCCCTCGGGAAGGGACGGGGATTGCGGTGTGGTGCCAGCTGCTCGCTCTCCCGCCCTCGTCGCTTCACACCACAGTAGTTGTCCCCCATCTATTCTCGACATCGTTCCATCTGTTTTTCTGCCGATACCATCTCTGTACGCCAGGATTTGCCTTCCTCCAGCTCCTTCCTAGCCAGCCTGGAAAGAAAAAACACAGGGGAAAGCAATATTCTGTCTTGCCAGTGGCATTTTTTGCAGCCCTTATGTTCAACAGAGGTCTTGCATTCATTTTTCCCAACAAGTGTCCAACGATTTGAGAGAGAATATTTATCAAGCAGAAATACCTTATTACATTTGGGTGGTTTGGTGAAGCCTCCAAATTCCCCAATAGAGACTGGACTTACATCACAAGGCAAATGGAACAGGCTGGGAGGGGAAAGGGGAGGAGGAAGCTTCATTTCTTCATGCAGAAACTGGATGGAACAACCCTGAGAAGGAAGGAACAGCCACACTCTTTCCGTGACATTCTGGAGAAGGTCATGTTCCATTTCAGCCTTAGACACAGAACTGACTCACTCTCCTAGTGTTTCTAAAGGAAAAAAAATCAGTGATCTGTTCTAACTCTTTCTGTTTTAGGGAAGAGCACATTTTGTGCGGTGCTCTTTTAGCCACTTACCTGCTTTGAGTTTCTACAGTGAGCAGGAGTGAGGGGGAAATATTAGATCATGTCGGAGTTCTGGCTAATTTCTGCTCCAGGAGATAAAACAAATCTGCAGGCATGGGAGAGAATGAACACTGTGACATCTAAATCCAACCTGTCCAGCAACAGCAAATTCCATATCCCAGACTTAAAGGTAAGTGAAGAAGAGGTTTGTGTGTGGGCAATACAGAAACATTAGCAAGGGCTAAAGATTTTTGAAATAAAGATTTTTGGAATAAATGTGGGATTTATCTTTTGGAATAATATGCAAAGAGTAGAAGAAGGTTGCAGTTCGGGGATGAGTTGTATTCAGTCAACTGAAAATTGGTCAGAGAGAAATAAGTCATCGTGCTTGAAGCTGACCTTCGCATTGGAAGGGTACATATATAAGGAGTGAAAACGGGTGAGGTAAGTTAAATAGCTGACCTATTGCATTCCGTGTACGATTTGCTCCTAGTCCTGAAAGTCATACAGCATGGTACAGCGTGGATTGCTAATGCACAGGGAGTAGCTGGCTATCTGGAACCATGGCAGTAAGACTGCTGACAGAGAAAACAGTGTTGCTTTTTGCATGCACACCTGAGGTTGATATGATTTTTACCATCTGCAGACCTTACCCAGTTGCTGGTGGTGTAAGTCTGCTTATGTTAAAGGAAGTAAAGCATTTGGAGTATCTGAGGACACCCATTCATATTCTGCTATTTGTTCTACATAAAATTTTGTTCTTCTGCCTTAGCTTGATGCTTCATAATGTTGAGCTGGTAACATTACAAGAAAAGGTTTGGCAATATGCTTCAATACCATAAATACTGTGACTGTGACAGTCATACAAAAAGCAGATGTAGGTCAGAAACGGCTTTGTGAGAGACTGGTAATAGCAAAGAACTCACAGGCCCCCTTTTGAATAAGTGCTGCTTCCCTCAGTTCTCTCAGTACATCTGACTTGTTTGTATGTGTGCATTATTTGTGTGCCTTTCTAGTCACTCTTTTATCAGGTTAAAGACTATTCTATGCAGCTTGACGATAGAAGATGAAGTGAAAACAGGAAGGAAGATACTTATGTGTAATCTTGAGACTACACATACCTTTTTCCTTTATTGGAAAGGCTTTTTATGCCCTAATTCTTGGGTAAAGGAATTGCTGCTATTTTCCACCAAGTAAATAAAGTTCTGCCAAACTGTTAAATTCACATGTGCTAAGCACAAGTCAGTCTCCTTAAGGCTCTGACAACAGAAGCCTTAGAAGGCTTAGAGTTGTGCATCTTTCACCTAATTCTCATCTTTTGCACAGGTGGGGACACTGGATGCTCTTGTTGGTCTGTCAGATGAGTTGGGAAAACTTGATAGCTTTGCTGAAAGGTAAAATAGATCTTATTTACTACTTACAAACGAAAAACAGACATTGTTTTTATGGGATGGTATGTCCTTGTGTTCACCTCGGTCTGACTCAGTTCAGCCTGGACTACAACTGGGCTAGACTAGATAGGCTTTGTTTAACCCTTGTGCTGATTGCCAAGGAGTCATCACAAAGAAAGGATCATTCCTTTAAATTTAGCTGAATTAAGTCCATGGTAGTTTTGTCTGCACAGCAATCCATTTGAATGGCAGTAATAGGGAAGCTGATCCTCAAAAGGAAACTGCTTTAAAAGGTGGGACTTTTGGGGGGTTTGTTTTGGATTTTTTTTTTAGAGAACATTCTCCCACCCCATCCAGAAACTTAATAAAACAGCATTTAGAGTTTATGAAGTCCTCCCTGATCTTTTTTTCACAGAATATTTCTAATGAGCCTCCTGTTCCTTTTCAACCAGATATAGGAGTTCTAAAGATTATGTTCTTTTGAATGAAGTCCAGACCTCTCCCTCCCAGGCTCTTAAACTGCTTGAAAACCAGAATATTGACTCACATTGTATCAAACCTGCTTAAGCAAAGACTCACATGATCTACTTGCTGACAATTGCCAAATTTGCCTTTTGGGACAGACTGACCTGGGTGTACAAAAGAATAATGTAGTACAGCAGGATGAGAGAATGCCAGGTTTTAAGATACTTCATGGCACAAGGTAGATTTTGAGGCAATGAAAGTATAAGCTGCTGGATTTTTCTGGTTTGTTCTATTTTTGCTTTGGCAGCTTACCTCAGGTGTAGTTTTGGTCACAGAGGCAGGTGTTAGCTCTGAGGCTTTTTGCCTATTTTCTCCCAGTCTGGACTGATAACCATTTTCTTGTCTAAATATGCTCGATCCTTCCATAGATTTGTGTCTGGTAGTTGCAAAGACATACACAAACCCTGATATAAACTGTTTGCATCTAAGCTAGGTCATTTAGGTAAAAGTTGGTCTGGTAGAATACATTTCTTCATAGGATTTTTTTTTAGCTTTACTGGTGCTACATAAGGACTGCATTAGGATGATTGCATCTGATAACTCTGGGTCACACACAAGATTGATCTTCTCAGAATCATAGAATATGATTCATATCTCAAGTTGAAATGGACTCACAAGGATCCACAAGTGCAACACCCTGCTCCTCACAGGACTACCTGAAGCTGAATCATATTGCTGCAGGACAGAGCAACTTAATTCATCAAGAAAACCATCTCCATCATGACCCTGCCAAAAATACTGCCCCGTATTCCTTGTAAACATGGTCAAGCTTCTGGTTCAACTTCAGGAAGTGGGAATGGGGGCAAATTCGGGGAGAGACAGTGCCAATACCTGCTAACTGTTCTAATGGAAAGTTTTCAATGATCCTCCTTCCAACCCAGAAGGTTCTGTGATTGTGTGTCTCTAGTTGGGGTAGCAGATAGGAAGCAACTGTGTGATATGGGTTTGAGGGTTGCCAAAAATAATCAGAACTGATTTTTCAGAAAGGCATAGCTAACTCCTAGCTTTCTTGAAGAATTAGGACTTCTGAAAAGCTGACTGCAGAATCCGTGTAAGATCATGGAGGGCAGTTATAAGTGAAATGTCAGTAGGAGCTCCTCAGGCTCACTGACTCCTGTTATCTTTGTCTTAACTTGCCAGCATGGTACAGCTCCTTATTCAAGCTGAACACCACTTTACTCCACTCATTTTCCCTTTAGTGCCAGTAATGAGTCCTACCCCATGACGTGCTATAGGCACCAAACAAAGGGGTCAGTGAGGCCCTTCCACTGTGATCTGCTGAGCCAAGGACTCTTCCTATTTGTCTCATTTGCCTAAGATAGGTACCAAGAAGGATCAACAAGATTTAAAAATAAGAAAGATGTGTTGAAAAATAAGAAGAATGCATTAGAGTAGTAACAGAGAATAGTTAATGATTAATCAACACAACAGAATAATCAAATGTATTAGCAGACTGAGTCCCACAAGGATATACAAAAGCATTTTGCATTAAATAAATGCTAAGGGTTTATGTCTAAATTGTGATTAAGGGTTAAAATGCTGAGCACTTGCACTTGGTTGAAGTAAATGGCATCCAGAAGGTTATAAGCCTGTTCAGATAACCTGAGCATTTATGTTCCTGGTCCTCTGAAAGAGCTGCCTGCTGAACTGTTGCTGGATAAACACAGCTGCCAGTAAAGCCAGGCAGTGCAAACCTGTCAGCACTGCCTCCTGCCAGGACAGCAGAGAGGGGGCAAGAGTTTGCAGGAGCTATTGTTTCCACATACTTTTATTATTTATTTACACAGGGAGGAGGAGTGTTTTTCCATGTCATCCTGTGGTAGCATGGAGCTCTCTCAAGCTGACAATCTCCTGGGTCATTCTTATCCGGGGGTTCTCCCTGATCCTTGTTCAGTTGCATATTTGGGAGTGGCCTCAGACTGCAGAACTTCTGCTCCCTGCAGTGTTTTGGAGGCCTGACTGGTAGTACCCTTTTATTCTCAGTACCACTTAAAGAGTGTTAGACCTTTTTTTTTTGAAAGGTAATGACATCACAGCAGTTGCAGAAGCAAAACATGAGAGTCTTTCAAGGCACAATAATAGGTTAAATGGAGTTATTCTCTTTACAAGTTTTTATTACTACTTCTTGAAGCAGTTTAGCTGAACCTCTCTCCTTTTATAATGCAGCATTTGAGCATAATATTTGCTCAGGGTGGGATTCATCTCATCGAAAGGCAGAGGGCTGAGGGTTGACTGTAAAAATTGCTCACTGTTGTATGTCAGTGTAGTCGATGGGGTTCCTCCAGGGGTCTGACCTCTGTCACATGCCTCAAACATCAGTGGCGTGCAGGCGGTGTGGTTTGTCTTTGCCTGGGAAACGTATTGGCTGAGTGAATCCCACTTGCATTTCACAGGATGCAAGGCAAGGCAGACTGAGACCAAGGCAGGACTGGAGAACATTTCTCTGGCCCATGTATTACACACATTGTGGCTGTATCCAGCTGCAGGGACCATGGGATGTGTGTGCCGGAAGGGGGCCAAGCCTTGCCTGGGCAGGTAGGACTGTCAGGTGCGTGACAGCACACACCTGTCCCACCCTCTGTAACCATGGAGAGAGGCCAGAGCTGTCTCCCACCTGTCAGGTCAGCCACCAGCTGCACTCAATAGTAATGAAAGCAGCTCAGGCCCTTTGGAAAAGCTCCTGGTTTATATGCTTTTCTGTGGACTGCTTTCTCCATAACGCCTTTAGCCTCCTGCTGTACTGGTTTTTCCAACTGCTGTCTTGTCACAAGTTCCTTTGGGCTACCTGAGCATTTTGAAGGAGACAAAAACCAGATGTATCTACAAGCTGAAATTTGTGAAAGTGCTTGGCAGTCACAGTTGTCAGGGAACTGCTGCCTGGATCCCTCATTCCCCCCACAGTCTGAGTGTGGGCGACACGTGCTGAACTCCAGCAGCCCTCAGCTGGCACTGGTTCCCTCAGGGGCTGCAGCCAGGTGGTGAAAAACTGCAGCAGCTCTGAGAAAGGAATGTGAACTGGAGCACCGTGGTCCTACAGGCACTCTGAACTGCACCTGTCTGGGGTCATGAGAAGAATTATTTGGGTTGAAAGGGTTCTTTAAAGATCCTCTAGTTCCAAACCCCCTGCCATGGTCAGGGACACTTCCACTAGACCAGGTTGCTCAGAGCCCCATTCAACCTGGCTTTCAACACTTCCAGAGATGAGGCATCCACAGCTTCCCTGGGCAACCTGTTCCAGTGCCTTATCATCCTCACAGTAAAGAATTTCTTCTTTTATGTCCAATCTAAATCTACTCTCAGTTTAAAACTGTTGCCTCTTGTCCTGTCATGATAGGCACTGGTAAAAAGCCTCTCTCCAACTTTGTTATAAGGCCCCTTTATATACTGAAAGGTCACAATAAGTTCTTCTCTTCTTCAGACTGAATTGACCCCAAACAGCATAAATTTTAACTACTGCATTCTTGGCAGCATCAGCAATCTCAGATTTTTCCTGCCTGTCATAGGACTGGAAAATCTTTCCCAAGACTGCAAGTTTCTTCACAGGAATAGAAATAGATGCAACTGCTTTGCAACACATGAAAGAAAATCCTTTTCTCTGGTATCTATACCTGGCCCAAAGTCCCTTTCTTGAGCTCTTGAAAACCACAGGATGTCACACGACACATTGTCCAAACACTGTAGGTGCCATGTCAGTCTCCAGCTCATCTGTAGCAGCAGTCGTCTCCTCTCAGTAAGGACAGACTGGGATAAGAAGCCTGCCATTACACTCCCTGTCACCATGCCAAGGATTGTGTCCACTTCCTCTCTGCCAATTTCATGATCAGGCAGTAACGTCGTTGTTGCTGCTGCTTTTTTTTTGCAAGGTGTAGTGGATCTGGAACAGTAAGGGAACTGCTGGCCAAATTCTGTGAATATTTCTGAGTGCAGAAGGATACTTGAAAACCAGAAACTCTCTCAGCCTGTATGAGACAGGTACTTTGACTAGAGACAGGCAGATCTACTGCTGGAGGGACTTGACGAATCCATTTTTTAAAATAAGCAACGAATAAGTGACTGTGTGGAGACAATATTCTCCAGGAGGAGCTCTGTACAAATCATTTCTCTGAATTGTGCAGGACTTTAATCTAGTTCTCCCATACCTTAAAGGAGTGTCTTGTCCACCACGCTAAGAAAGAAATTCCCTGTCAGGCAAGACTACACTGCCATTTTCCCCCTGAGTATTTTGTGAGGATCTTCTCTCAGCGAGCCCTAAGGGTTTCTTTAGTATCCTATGGAACAGATTTTCAGTCAATGTCTGTACGTAGCCTCCTGTTCCTTCTCTGCCTTTGAGATTTTAAACATGAGTTTCTTGCCTTCTGATTTCTGCTATGTTTATAATGAGTGTGTAGAAGACTGAATCTTGATCTTCTGAAAGTCTAGAGCACTTGGAAAATGACATTACCTATGTTTTTGCAGAGATCAATATATTTAGAGGTAAGACATTCAGTTCTGCAATGTGTCATAGATTGTTTATCATAATTTGAATTGCAAATTAACCTGCCTAGCTTCAGAAGTGTTTTGTTTAGGCATCTCTGTGTATATCAGATCATTGTGATAACTGTTTTGTAATAATTTTGTTTCTTTACTAACAAAGTTTCTGTTGTTACACTTAAGCATAATAAAGAAAATAGCCCAGTACATAGGAGAAGTTATGGAGGACTCGAAAGATAAAGTCCAGGAAAATCTTCTGGCCAATGGAGGTAGGTGCTACGAATGTGGGGGTTTTAGTGCATTGATGCTGCCTTTGCTTGCTTCAGAATATGAATATGTGGAATTGAAACCCTCACACTTTAGAAAGGACAACCATCACCAACATTTTATAAGAATATGTCTAGTCTGCTCCCATTTTTCTCAAAGTTAGCAGAAGCTAACTTTGGAGTGAAGAGGAAAGCAGGAGATATCCTCCTTCACTCCTAAAATGACCTGGCATATTTCTGTGCCCTGCCTGGGCTTGATCCCTTATGGGCACCCAAATCTCCTTTTGTATGACTGTGTGACATCTGTCAGTGATCTGTTAGTGATTTGCATTCCCCACCTATTCTGTAAAAGTACAGCAAAATGGGATGTGTTATGCATGCTGATTACAGACTTGTAGAATGATGCTTTTGAATAAACTAAGCATGCACACTCCATCACCCTTTGACTGTCTGCAGTGTTGTATTCCTGACCTCTATGAGTAAAGGATGGGGAAGAAGTTCTTTTAGAAATGTCCTTGAATGATGTAAGACTGACGTTTGATGAGTGCATCTGTTTGAGAAATACAATAATCCCACTTACTGTGTTTCAGGGCTAAAGGATAAAATGAAATGTCTCAAAAGTATGTTGAGGACTGATGATTGTGGTGTTGTTACATGCATGCATTTGTGTGTATTAGTGCTAGACACAAGTCTTGGTCTGGTTGTAGAGATACAGTGATCAGGTTACGATGGATTTCTCAAGTAACAACCTCGTAGCTTGATCACGATATCCCTATGACTTGAGAAACAACAGGTTTCATTAGTTTCTTTTGTTTCCCCTTTTTACACCATTTTTTTTCCTATCAGCTCTGCATGTGTTGTATTAGAAGCACATGGAAATTACTTGCATGTGACACTAATTTCCTCTGTCTGGGTTTAGTCATCCAAACAAATTGTATTAAATTCGCACAATTAACCTTTCCAAGATTATTCACTACTTTTCTTTAAAACTGAAGTTAGCTTTAGTATATGAGGATTCCTCTAATATATTCTGGTGTCAGTCTTCATAAGCATCAGCAACTTTACTGTACCAATTCTTCCTCCTTCTCATTCTGATTAGCAAAAGGACTATAGAGCTGAAAACTTCCTCGAGGCTGTGAAATCAGAAACAAAATTATAAGACACAATTTCTTGCTGCATGGTCTTGTTTCAGACTATTCGACCATCCCAACTCAAACCTAGTTTTAAGTTACATTGATTTTAACTCGGTTGTGTATATAACCCTGTTAGCAGTTTGGTGGTGGCTGTGTGTCTAAAAGTGTTTTTGTTAGATTTGTGTGAAGAAAAATGCGAAGTAGTAAAAAGTACAGCACTTTTAGTTATGTGAGCACACACACATGTGCACACAAAGCTTTCCAGTGGGCTATAGTTGAAAGCAGCCACATGGAAATGTCTCTCTTATAGAGGAAAATGTGTGCTTGTATAATAAAGAAAATTTAATATATCATACCAGCATAAGCAAGCTTTCTTGAAATGTAAGTAAAGCTTTTCTTCAAAGATTCATGCCAAATTCTCTTCCATTTATGGTAATGTTAAGCCCAAATGAATTATAAAATTTGGTAAGTGGTGGAATAACTCCATTTTTTATAGTGAGTGCCAAACAAAGCAAAGTGGCAAGCATAACAATTTTGAAGAATTAAGTGTTTTGAAGGGAAAGTGTTTAACATTGCCTTTTAGAGCTGGGTGTGTAAATTAGTTACGAGACATTCAGGCTGTGGGTTTCCTGGGCAGCTGTGAGCTGGTAGGAATCATCTCCTGGATGGGCAGCTGTGTGAAGTCTTTTAGAAGTGACTTGACAGGTTCCATAAATGAGGGATGCCATTCCAGGAGCATCAGGGTGCTGGGACTGCTTGGCACGTTAAGCTCAGCTCTGTTAGTGTGTTCACAGTAGTTTGTGCATTGGGCTGCTTAATTAAGCTGCACCAGTTCCCGTCAGCACTGGCAAATTGCTGAATCCCTCAGGAGTGGGCTTGAAAAACTGGGCTGAGAACTCATGCTGTGCCTAACTGCCCAACATTTGGATTCTGCTAAGAATCAAGGAATGTGATGATAGAAAGGGCATGTGAAGTTCTTCAGGGAACTTTTATATCTCATCAGCTAAAACTAGGTCAGTGTTTGTCTTCAAAGTCCTTGTGAATACACTGTTCCTCTGCATAGCCTGGTAATACTATGCTCTTTGAAGGCTTAATTCCCACTGAATTTAGCAAAGCCTTAACACACGAGTGTAGAAGAGAGGCAGCAGAGTGAAATCCTTGTATTGTGTACCTCGTGCTGAAAATGCTGTGTGAAATTTGGTGCTGAAGTGTTTTTGACCTCTCTGCCTTCCCCACAGAAACCATGAGCAAGCACTGATGGGGAACTGTGCACGTAGGAACTGTGTCATAGCTCTCTCTGCCTTCTGCAGTTTTGCCCCTTTTCTGCACCCTCCCTGTGAAGGAGAATTTGCTCATTCCAAATCAGACATTAGCAGGAAGAGCTGGATCTTTGCCTCGTGGCTCCTGTACTTTGGTTATGGGGGACATTGACACAGCTGTGGTTTTAGAAAGAAAGGGAGAACACTGCCATGCCAGTGCTCTCTGCCTTCCAGGCAGTTTATTTCTTGCTAAGAAGCCTAACACTAGGCTAACATAACATTTCTCCTAACATAAGACTTTCCATGCTTTGGAAATCTAATAGGGTAAACTGACTCTGTTGTGGGGTGAGAGAAGCCCATGGAAAGGATAGTGCTCTCCTGCCAAGGGTATTCAGTATCGCACAAGACCGTGTAGTACCCTCAGCCTGGTAGTATGGCAATTACACAGTTTTTCACATTCCTTCTCACACATCTTGATTCATAAAATTTTCCCCTTACCCTCGAAGTCCAACCCACAAGAAATTGTGCTCAAACCTTGCTGTGGGACTGAATTAACTCCCTGGACAAGGCAGCAAAGAGGACTGAAGGGCCCCAGCATGTGTGTCCTTTTACTTGGCACCTTGAGCTTGTTTTGCTCCCTATTGCCTCAAAGAAAATTCCCATATATTCTTCATATTTACCCTCCTGGTCTGGAAGGAAGCCTACCCTTTAGGTGACACTGCCTCTGGCCTCTTTGTCTAGACCTTGAGACCTTGCCTGCTGCCTTCCCCTTGTCTCCCTAACCTTCAGGGGGGCAGTCCCAGTCCCTCTGCTTGTTGTGGCAGGATGCATGACTTTACCCCATCCTATAAAGCTCTGCAAGAACACTGTGTAGTCATGTCTTCAGCATCCAAAAGCTCTCAGGACTCAGACAAAGAGCAGTTTGATTTCATGAGCTGCTGGAGGAGAATTCCTTATTTGGTACCATAATGTACTAAGCCTTAATGTTTTCTAACATCAAGGAGTCTTGGTCCTAAAATAGTGGAAGAGGATAATCCTGTTCTAGGAGCTGGATGTTGGATGTGTCATCTCCCCTTGCTTCTGGGAAGAAGCCATGGCTCCCCATGGTCCGAGGGTGCCTTGTTTTGGGGGTTGCATGCACAGGACCTTGCTGTGAATTTCTATTCTTGGATGCTGGGACTGGGTTTATCCATTTATATAAATACCCTATAGCTTTGTGTGAGATGGGGACCTCTGTGTGCAAAGTCAATGAGGAAGTCCTCATCACACCTGAATTTGTTTGATTACTAGTGAGTACTTGACTGAATCACAGAGAAGTGACATCTGCTATGTTCTTAATATCTTTGATCTAGCTCTCAACAACCCTGAGTATTACTGCTGATCCTGGGCACAAAGTATTTTTCTGATAGTTTTTGCTGGGATTAAATTCAGGCATATTGCAGAAATCGAGATTGAGATTACACAAAACTGTTTCTACTATGAAGAAGAATAGCAGTACATTGGTATGTTCTGCTGATACAGCTAATTTTACACTTTTTCTGTACTGTTAGGTGTAATACAGAAAAGATTTCTGGTTCAACTTCTAAATTTGGGATTGTTTAGAAAGTTGATTAGATTTGGCCTATCTGTGCAGGTTTGATCAAGACCAAATCTCCCTAAGAATTCAGAGGTGGGCACTGGTTAACTTTCTAAAGTTAATCAAAATTATGCCTAAGCTATAGCTGCAGCTACTACCCAAACCTTGACCTGCCATCTGGTACACTATCTGCTTTCATGCATCTCTTTGCATTTTCAGTTGACCTAATTAGCTACTTGACACGGTTTGAGTGGGACATGGCCAAATATCCCATAAAGCAGCCGCTGAAGAATATATCAGAAGCACTAGCAAAGGTAAATTGTACTTCAAATTTTAAGACGCAAGCATGTCCTTTGGCATGTTGTGATCCCTTCTCTCATGGCAGTCAGTGGGAGCCTTGCCTTTGGTTTGGGCAGGAACAAGGTCAGAAGCACACAATTTGTACCAAAGCAGTTGCTATTATTTTAATTTCTGTTGCAATAATTATGATACATATATTCAAACCTATCCAGTCTGTAAGTATATGGCACGTTATTAGATTTACTAGAGTACATTGATGTGTTTTCTGTACTTTAATCTGCACTTCATTGTAATTGTTTCATATGCTGCCATATTATTCTCCATTTTGGAGGTGTTTTCTGCAAAATTGTTGGTCTGACACTAAAACAAATGCCTGCAGGCTGGATGAATTATTTACACTGACAGTTCATTCAGAAAGACATGAGGTGTTCAGTGTAGGTAACAAATGAAACCACGAACTTGCCCCTTAGGTACAGCTCTTGTACACAAACAGCAACAGCTGACTGAATCCTGCTTTCTGCAGAGGCCTTTGCCACAGGGGAGCTCTGACACCGGCTCCCTCTTGGCCACAGGCTGGTGGTTTTAGGGGTGCTGATAGCTTTGTCCTTGTGTTCAGGTGCAGTGGTAGTGGGATAGAGATGAGAACAAGGCCTCAAGCATTGTGTTGACTCCCTTTTTTTACTTCGTTTTAGCAATTGACTCAAATAGAAACAGACCTAAAGACCAGATCAGCTGCGTACAACAACATTAAAGGAAATTTGCAAAGCCTGGAGAAGAAAACCATGTAAGTGTTTTGCATCAGGGACGCTGCATGGCTGAACTGAGGAACAGTGAGTGCTCATACCCACTGCTGTGCTGTGGACCATGTGTGTTCTGGTGGGAACAACTTTTCTGGCTTTGGGGCATGCTGAGCATTTACAGGCCCAGTGAAAGCAGGTGGGGGGGTAGCTGGTGTGATCGGCATGTCTCAAAACCAGCTCAGGGAGAGTGAAGTTCCTAATAAGATTTTCCTGGAAGTGTAAGCAGGCAGTCTTGGAAAAGGTCAAAACCAAATGCACTGTATTGTTCTGGTGGGATTTCAGGGAGTCAGAAAATAAATAAGCTGTGTCAACTGGTGGATTCCTTTGCCAGATGGAGCTGTGTTCTGTGTTCTGCAGAGCATTTGCAGACCTCCTATAGGAAACAGCTCTGTCTTGCTTGATCCTGCACCTCACCAGCATCCCACTAATATTTTTCTTTTCTTTCTTTCCTTCTGTTGGTTCAGGTAATGCACTGTTTGGGCTTCCCAAGTGTTCCCTCTCCTGTCTTCATCTGCCTATGCTCTTTAGCTGTAATAGTGCTGATACCTGGGGTTTTTTCTGGGATATAACTGGGGAGAATGGGAAAATCCAGTAAGTAGTAAACTTAAAGCCACTTAGATGATGCTGTGCAAGCCCTTGCCCAACACAAGCTCACATCTGCCACTGTTTCCTGCCCAGGATTTGGTGCAGGACACCAGTCCTTGCCAGCCTGCTGCTGCAGCCAGCCAGGCTGGCAGCCTGCTGGCCAGGCCTGCAGCAAAGCGAGGAGGGAGAAGAACGGAGACCTCATGGCCAGGGCCAGTCTTCCTCTCACCATTCCATCTACCTTGAAATGCTGACAATTTTGGTGTCCACCAGTGCTAGATAGCTTGGGTTGAACAAACATCTAATAAGTTACTGGCCAGTTAATTAATATTTAGACTGGCCAAGAGAATCTCAAAGCAAAAACTACTAGTTTTGGTCCTTCTTCACTCCCGCCCAGTGACAGCGAGGACACCTGCTCTTCTCATATACACCTAGTGCCTTCCAGCCATACCCAGCAAGCCCTGGCCATCTACATCTCCTAGGAATTCATGTGATCAGGGGGACCTCCTGCAGGTCCCATCTATGCACGAGACTGCTGCTCTGCTGAGGTGTCTCAGGGTGCGTGTCCACGGCAGTCCAGGTATGCCAGCATTGCTTTGATGGCCTAGGTCTGTACTATCATGGCTTACTCTGCCTGCAGCATGGTCACACAAGCAGCTCAACAGGCTTCCTGAGAAAGCAGGTGCTTCCTGCAAGATGCAGCAATGACTGGGAGCAGATGTGCCCTTCCTGAGCATTTACACCCTTACTGTAAAAACAATAGCAGCAGAATGGTGCAATTTCAATAAAAGGCATAAACTAGCCTCATCCTAGTCACCAATACTGTGTCATTAGTATTAGTTGCTTTTTGATTCTTTTAGTTGCAGTAAATATAACGAAATGGCCATTTCAGAAGTGTAGATATGTCCTTTAGGCACCTCCTTTGGGGCCTTCTTCAACTCCAGTATATAGTGTTACCATCTCCACCCTCAGCACAATACCTCCAGTGTTCTGCTGCTCAGCTCCTCCTAGTGTTATTTTTACTTTGTCTTCTTCACTGTAGGGGAAATCTCCTGACCCGGACCCTGGCAGACATTGTGCATAAAGAAGACTTTGTTCTGAATTCTGAGTATCTTATTACGCTGCTCGTCGTGGTGCCAAAGTAAGGCAACAGTGTGTGCACACACTCCATGTGGCATTGAGTCCCAGGCCTAAGCACTGGAACCGGGCGGTACCGGGTCAGGTTGGGGCAGCTCATGAGTGTCCTGGCTGGGACACAGGTGGAGCCCTTGGCAAAGAAGGAAGAACAGTTTCTGCCAAGAGTGGTGCTGGCACAAAAGGAGACAAAGACTTCTCCAAAACTGGAGCAGGACAATTGAAATGTAGGTTTTTAGTGGTTACGAGTGGGTTCTGAAGCAGTCTCCTGACAGGAATAGTATGAGCTAAAAGAAAAACAGATTCTTACCGGAGCACAGCCAGTTTATAAAGGGAATTAGACCTGTCCAACCCATGGTCTCTGCTGGCTGTGCCTTTGTAAGTGCCCGCACGCAGGATGACTGCCATCGCCCTCAGTGATGAAGTTAGGCCATGTCCTCCTCAGCAGCCTACACACAACTTCTCCTCTCCATGTAGCCCTGTCCCAACACACACATACAGCAGCATCACTTTTCTGTCTGTGAACACCAGGTTACAAAAAGCTGAGGTAAGTTTGCTGAGTTTATTATTTGAATATTCTTTTATTTTCACCCTAAAAACAAGCCTCTCGCTTTGCAAACTCCTACCACCTCCCTGTTCCCTTTCTCCCGAGGCTGGCACTTGCCATTTTTGCAGTCTAGCACCAGATTAGCTCTGGAACTGCACATTTACCACACCCACCCATGGATCAGGGCAGCTTGTGCAGGGGTCCTGCAGCATGGGACGCTGTGTGGCAGCCTGGAAGTATGTGCCATGTTTTTCCCAGCATCAGCTTCCTGCTGTTGATCCTTCCTCAAGCCAAGACCCAAAGTGAAGACTGAGGGTATAGCATTGAGGGAAACATCTCAGCTGGTGACTAGGAGAGGAAAGGATAGCAGAGGCTTAATGTATCTTAATCACATAACCCAGCACAAAGAGCTCCAACCCTTGTACCCTAAATCATTAGCTTAATTAACTACATATCGCAACATTCCTTTTCTAGTATATAGTACTTATTTACTGTGCTTTTTTTGTGTTGCTCAAAGGTCAAGCTACATACAATGGCAGAAGACCTATGAATCACTCTCAGATATGGTAGTGCCTCGCTCCACCAAGTAAGTGAAATTCCAAATTAAGGTCTCTGCCTGTTTGCTTCAGAGACCCTCGCCATATTTCAGCCCATCAAATTGCTGGATCCTGGAAGGAATCACTAGTCCAGTGCATAGGCTGCATGTTAACATATTCTCAATTCAAACAGAAATTACACTGTTGAAGGGAAGTACAAATTAAAGAAAAAAATACCAGTTCTTTTACAATTAGCTTGTTGTTCTCTTTTCCAGTAATCTACTTTGAACCAGGCCTTTGGGTTTTTTTGTGTAAAACAGACAATTTGTTATAGTAATTGAGGCATAATTCAGACACATGCAATCACATAGAACTTTATGGATCAAATACTAAATTTGCATTTTTAAGTGCTTCTTGCTGTAGAATAGAATAATTCAGTGCACTGTCATTTGCATTAGCAAATGCCATATTAACCCTCTCATTTGGAGTAAAAAATCCTTGCTAGGACTTAAATATTCCAGTGCTCAGCTCACACAGACCATGAGGTCCAGTCCAGGGCACAAGAGCTGACAGGGGTATTACCTGAAAAGGACAAAGTGGAAAGCACAAAGAAAGAGGCTGTTTGCTACTGCTTGTCTGAAAAACACAAGTGCATGGAAGGGTGGGGGAATGCTACCAGGAAACAGGAAAATCAGGCAGACAGAATGCGTGTGTACTACAGTGGGTTCACGAACTTGTTGAGTTTTACACTGGAGATAGAGTTGCCAGTGCTGGTAAAGTCACTGTTCCCTGTTTCAGTCACAACAGTTCTTGAAAAGCAGGGTGTTGTTCAGTGCCATAAATGAAAATTTAAAAAATTGCAAAAGAGGAAGGCGAGGAAGGTAAAAAAGGCATGAAGGATTGGCCATGTCATATCACAGCAGTGGATTTCCCTCCCACAGAATGATTGCTGAGGATGCAGAGGGAGGACTCTTCACTGTGACCTTATTTAGAAAAGTGATGGATGACTTCAAGGCTAAAGCCAGGGAGAACAGGTAAGAAGCAGTGACTGCTGGGCAGGCAGGCTAGCAAGAGATGATGAGGGTCAGGTGAGGCTTGTTGTGTGTGCAGTATGCTGAATCCATCACTGGTTTTAGGACTTCTTGACTGCTTGGGCTGCTGCTGGCCCTAAAGCCACTGAGCAGGCAGGGTGGGAAGGAGCTGTGGTAGCAGAATCAGTGATCCTGTTCTTTAAGCACCAAACCACAGATCCTGGAATTGTCCTTTCTGCTCTCATACTGCTGACAGCAGGAGGCTGGCTTTCTGGGGGTGACTTCAACTCCTACCCTCCCCATACTATAACTTGTTAAATGGCTAGCAACTTCCCATACTTGCTTCTCCAGAGGCAAAAGAAATGAGTGTGCGTATTGCCTGGACTACGGCTTGTGAGAGCAAATATCCTTCAATTGTAGGTTCATGGTTCGAGAATTTTATTATGATGAGAAGGAACTGAAATGTGAAAAGGAAGAGCTGATGAAATTAGCTTCCGACAAGAAACAACAATATGTAAGTAGCACCCCGTAAGTTGGTGGCCCACATAGTGGCAGCCTTCGTTACCACTGAACCTAAGCACCTCTCACTCAGAAATGGCTTTATGGTTCCATCAGCCTCTGGTGAGCTCCACGTAGCCCACAAAACTGAGGTATGGGATAACACTATTTGCCCAAGGTCACTTGAGTGTCTGATAAACTGGGAGCCACTGCCAGGCTGCCTGGGAACTATCCCAGAAGCCCGCAATGGCCTCAGTGGCGGTGTTGGCCATGGAGCTGCTTTGCCCAGCGAGGGGATCACAGCACTGTTCTGTTCCCATAGGGCCCCTTACTGCGCTGGCTGAAGGTGAACTTCAGTGAAGCATTTGTGGCTTGGATTCACGTGAAAGCTTTGAGAGTTTTTGTTGAATCTGTCTTGAGGTGAGTAAACAGAGTGCAGGCAGAGATTCCTGTGGAAGTCAAAATGTACAGCTCTCTTCGTGATGCAGGTCCTTTGTGGGAGGAACCCTTACACACCTTGTTTTGTGTTGCTCAAAATGTGCCCCCTACACACTGCACTCCAGGAGCTCACAGGAGACAATACAGATGTCCAAAAAAAGCCAACAAATTGGATGAAAATCAGTTCTCTGGGGGCACTTACAGGGAAGTGGAACACAGAAAGACACTGATTAGTTGACTTTTGGCTTCAAAATGAAAATGCTTTCCGATAAGGAGGCAGCATTGCTTCTGCAACACCCCATCAGCTGGCATGCCCGCAGGCTGAGGAGGGAGAAGGGCAGGAGCAGAAAGCTGTGCCCCTTCTCAGCAGGTAATCGTGTATGTTGGTGTGTTCCAAGGTATGGCCTCCCTGTGAATTTCCAAGCAATGCTGCTGCAGCCAAATAGGAAGTCTGTAAAACGCCTGAGAGACGTCCTAAACGTGGTCTTCAAACACCTGGATGAAGTTGCAGCAGCAAGTATAATGGATGTATGTATTTGGACTGCAAGTGCTCATGCTGTATCTTGTCTCAGCTTAGCCAAATGAACACTTCCACTGTCCAGAGGCTAGAGCAGGCATCTCCTCACATCTTGCAATGCTGGGAGCTGTGGGTGCAGCTCTAATCCCTGGTGGTTACAGACTGGATTAGGGTAACAGCTAGGCTCAGATTATGATGCAGATGCATAGAGATTGTTCACATTTTCTGTTGAAGCTTCTGATGTTTACGGCTACCACAACAAAATCGGTCTGTCCAATTATGGCAGTTCCTCTACATAAAAAGCTTAAAATCTTCTATAAATATTCTGATCAACACAAGCAAGAAAAATGAATTTGGAACTAAATGCTAGGACTGTTACACCTCTGTCCCCTGTAAAAGGCTGTCACTCATAAGTAACCTTGGCCTTCTGCAAGCAACAGTACTTGCTTCCTCCTTCCCCATATCTTGAATTACAATTCAAAACAATTTAGATTAAAGTAATAAATGAGCTAGCAGGCTTCAAACCAGTGCAAAACCAGCAAGCATGATTCCCACTGCATGAAGGGAGAACAAAGAGATGAGCTGCTCTAGAGCTGAAGCACACAAAAATGCTACAAGTACATAACATAGCAGCCAAGCATGAATTCTCAATGCTAGTTACATTAAGCAGCCTGAAATAACAAGCAAAGACCACCTTCTCAGTGGTGAATTCCCCATTTTAAGCATAGCAAATACAAAACTCCATTGCACCTGTGAGAGAGGAGCACAAAAGCAATCCTCTTATCTCGGAACTGTGCAACCGTTTGTTTACTGGTACTAAAGCCATATTACTTCCTTTTGCAGCCTGGCATGGATATCCCTGGCTTACAACTGAGTAATCAAGAATACTATCCTTATGTCTATTTCAAGATTGACCTCAGTCTTCTTGACTGCAGTTAAAGAAGAACTGCTCAAGCTTTGTCTATTAATTTTCAATACTCTACTGTTACAGTAAAACAATCTTTAGCTGCTGAAAGTCAATTTAAAATGCAGATGCTGTAGCAGGATGATCTTCCTACCACCTCCAGTAATTTTTACAGTGACTACAATGTAAGTATCTTATTCATAGTTTTACAAAAACATATTTCAGAGGCAGGAGGTACTATGATAGTATTTATTTTTTTTGGTAAATTACAAAGATGGAATATCTATTGGACTTGAAATAAAACTATTTAAAAAGTGTGATGGCTAATGGATCTACTAGGTGTATACAGTCCTTTTTCTAACAAAGCAAACTGAAAAAATCCCAACAGAAAAAGTAGAAAGCATCAGAGCAAAGCCCAAAGTTCTTTCAATTTAACAAAAACCCCAAAAGCTTAAGAGGAAAGATCCTGAAAAGTGCCGTGGAACTTATCATAGTATGACTTACAGTCCCAAGTACTCATGAGTTCAGTTTTTGCAAAGATATTTCATCTAGAACAGTTCCATTAGATCTCATTTGCTGGGATGACTTAAGAGTTGGAGCACATCTCCTGCACAAAATCAGCAGTTACTGCTGGCTCCCGTGGTTCCAAAACATCCCTTTTCAGAGGGATGAGCTACGGGCAATCTCTTACAGACACCAGATGACAAATATCCATATCACCGTGTTTCCTTCAAAGAAGGGGAAATTTTCAGCTCTTTCATTCCTTATTTATAAACAAGTTGATCACATGAGGGTCACTTCATTAAACACCAACATACAAGGCATGGAAAGCAATAAAATAATGGTATTTTTATTAAAAAAGTAGCAGTAAACATCCCTATTCCCAGTTCTGATACCCCTTCCAAGGAAACAGCAATTTCAGATCAAAACAATGCCAGATTGGACATGAAGAAATATTACCCAATTTGCTGGAGACAGCACCAGGGTTTCTGGTAGCACCTGGAAATCCTTATGCCCTAAAATGGGGATCAGCTTCATCACTAATCCAAGGGAAATGCCAACAACTCCCAGCATCTCTCATTGCAGTAGCAACCCCACTTCCATTGTATTAATGATCTTATGAAGTCTGGCACAAAGAAAGAGAAAGCCCCTGAGAAAGAACAGGAAAAGGAAGACTGAAGAGCATTTAAACTAAGATTGTCCATCTTATCACGCTTCAGGCCAAACTATCAAGATCTCACAGCAAGAAGGTGGTTTAGGACTCCCGTCTGCACAAGCCTCTCTATTCTACAGTTCATTTTCAAGAGCCATCCAAAATGGAACTGCTTGTATTATGTGCACCCTTCTTACTCTATACAAGACTAACACTGTGTGTCAAAAAATATTTTATTCTTTAATTGAAACAGAAGCCGACCAGGTTCCACCTCCATGAAAAAAATTACAGTTAAAACTGGTTACACTAACAGCCTCCAGTAACACTCAAACAGCACATTATCAACAAAACATAAACCAAGATGTTCCAAAGAAATATCCATGTTGTCCTCAAAATATTTGTTACACAGAATACAATCAAGTTTACCAGTTATGACAATTCATAGAATTTCTGCAATGTTTTCTTGAGATGCGTACAGTCCACTGCTGCAGTGCATCAAATAGCACAGTGTGTCATGTGCTATTTCTCCATAAAAAGGCCACTGAAGTATCCGTCTGATTGTGATCCAGGCTGCAAAGTGCTGCGCAAACTCTCCCAAGAAAAGAAGTTTCCTGAAAATCTCACAGCTCATCTTTATCCCAGTCATCCAGATCCACATCACTGAGATCAATGTCATCTTCAACTGGAAGCTGTGAAAAAGGGAAGGCTTTGAGCACATGTTTAGAAGCACTTAATGCCAGGAGATCCCTGACTTGGGAAGATTCTTCCTTCACCCTGAGAGTAAAGCTCCCTCCCATCATCTCTTTCATTCATAAAACTCAAAATGCTTTAAGCGCAGGACAAGTGATCAGAGTTTAAACTAGGAAGCTGTTTTCTACTAATCAAAATACTCCAGATGAAGACTATAGAAATAAACTACGCAACAAAACTACTACCATATTCCATGTTTTTATCTATCTGAGGTAGATCAAAGGACTGTAGTAACTTGGGTCTTTACTGCAATGTTGAGAACCTTAAGAACGCAGACTAAGTCACCGTGTTATTTATTACACAGGCTTTACCTGACAAACTTTCTGACATTAAGACCTCGATGGCAAGGTCAGCATATTGCAGAACCAAAGTCTCCACAACACTGGAATGCATGCACTACCACCTCCCTTACTCAGCACTGGTAATACACTTCCGCCTCAAGGGATCCAACTTTCAGATCACATCCTAACAGTTAAGCAGGAGCATCTGGTCCACAACGTCAGACGATCAATGTGCCTTTTGGTCTGCTGACAGGATTTAGATAATGGGAAACCATCAACACAACTTGCCACGATCTTGTAAGAACAAGAATTTTCATACTGAGGGTTGTCAGTTACTCTACCCTGTCACTTCTGAACACATCAATTCCTCAGCACTTTCAAAAATTGAGCATCTCTTACCTCACCATCTTTGCCATCCCAAGGTTCAACTGAATGAATTTTGGGGAAAGCTCCACCACCCACTGGAGCTGTAGAGCCACGACCAACAGAGAGTTCCCTAAGAAAAAACAAGTTAAATTTAAGACATTTTTCCAACCTCCATCCACCTGGAACAGGCCCTGCTTCAGATAAAAGGAAGTCAACTTTTAAGATTTCACCTCTTTAAGCAGATCTAAACTGTCTGGATACAAAAACTTCTCAAATTAAAAAGCAGAAAATGACAGAGCTCCTTAAAGCAGCATTGAAAATTTACAACTGGATTCAAAGACATCTGTGAGCTACACTATTTCATATTTCAGCAATGTAACAATCATGAATAAGTGTAGCCCCTTTAACAGTTTATCAATTAAGGCAACTCCAAGGGGAGTCTGTAATTCTACTTCTGGGAGTCACCTGCAACTGTTAGTTGAAATCACCAGTGATCTTCTTTAGTGGAGACTAAACCTGGGTTCCAAAGGGTACGAGGTAACCAGCTTCTGTTTGAGACACTTCATCCTGCACTTGTTAGTTAGGCTTGCTCAAAAAGTCCAGCGTTAAAATCTTGAGGAGCTAATCCCTTTGCATTCTTTCAGAGGCAAATAAGACTGAATTAGCACTCCTCCCTAAGCAGAGTTCACAGTTTTTATGCTCTACACAGTGCCAACTTCCATAGTTGTAGACAACACTGCTGAAACTGCCTATTAAATTGCAGAAGCTGCCTACAGCAGCTGAGTGAACAGCCAGCCACACCAGCTGTGATGACACTGCTTTCTCTAGGCAGCACAGCTGAGCCGAAGGGTCAAGTAAGAGATTCTTCTAGCAAGTACTGCTGCGTGGTAAGACAATACAAAACCAATTACCTAATGCAGTATGAGTTAAATTGGCTGCTGTGTCCTGGAAGCACCATCCAACCTCACCCTCGACAGGCTTCACTAGGATGGGTTTTACAGACTAAGAGGATTTGCCATGTCTGAGAAAGGCAGACACTTCTCTCATGCACAAACTGTCTGGTATTTCTCTTCTTTCATCCAAATCCTGAATTTTACTGGATGCCCTAAGAATGTTTCTTTTTTGGCATTAACAAGAAAGTCTGATCACTTTTATAGGTAAGAAAATAGCGCTGATTCCATTAATCCAGCAGGAACTGCATTCAATTAATGTGCTTCTTATGGCAAGGTGGGGAGAGGCTGTTGCATTTGCTTTGCAATTCTGGCTGTCCTCTGCCATTCTCCAAGCAAGGACATGGAAATAATACTGTTAATGTAAGGTCTCAAGGGCCCTTGCGTAACTTATGGCAGCTGGTGCTTTACCTGGAAGCAGAGTTCCCACTTCACTTTGACCACACTTCAGTAACAGTTTAAGTTCAGCTCCTCTGTTTCAGTGCTGCTGCCACCTTTTGTCATCCTCTCCATCGCCTTTCCCCATTCCATTCTTCTCAGCACTGGCTCTTGCCCAACTATGCAAGAGGCAGTTTCAGGGAACTTGCACTGAGCAGTGACCTATTGACTTTTTGGATGGATTGCTTCAGCTCCTCTAATCAATTTATCAGGTGCCAGGAGAATGGAAAGGTGGGAGGGGGAAAATAGGACCAGACTGAACCAGAAAGAGGAAGAGTAACATACAGAACCTCAAGAACTTCAAGAGCACCCATTTAGATTCCCAACTGGGAACTTTCCAATTACTAATGACTAGTCAGAATACACTATTTGAATTAAATGGAATTGCTTACTAAGTTATTTCTTGGGTTACCAGAGAAACAGAATTTTTCACTATCAAAGCCCACTTCTGTTTTCAAAAGTTGTGCTAAAACTACCATTTAAGTCTAAATGGCCAACTTAATTCTGCACACTAAAAAAAGGTAGCTACTGCTTTATTGCAATCCCCACTGAAACCATTCCCTTACTCCACTGAATTCTCATCATCTTAATTCTCTTAACTGTGCAAGTCTTGTTTGATCCTGGAGAGTCTGATTTTGGTCTGAAGAGTCACAGCCACAGTTATGGAAAGATTTAAGTCACTTAAAGATTCCATACCTCAGAAACTCATTAATTCCTTGCTCACTGAATGATCCTTTCAGAAGGGCAAATTTCATCTTCCGAGCATTAACAGCTGCCATTGCTGGATATCCAAAGCCTCCAATCCCCAGAGAGCTCTCAAGATCTGACTGAGCACCTGCTTCTGTCCACAGCCACCTTGGGGAAAAGGTGAAATAGAAAATTAATAATGACAATAAGCACTACAATAATTTTCAAGTCACACAGATCCTGCAACCCTGCAGAGTTCAAGATGGGCTCTGTATTGTCCTTAACATTTTCAACTGTTACTGAAGTCAGCAGGGAATAGCAGAGTCCTGATCTTGAGCCTTGCAACAGAAGAAAGCCCCTTTCTCAGCAGCACCTCTAGGCCAGTCCCATCCGCACAGCCACTAAAAGCTGGATCAGAACAGTCACTAAACACAGTGCAGGGAAAGAACTACCTTGCCAACATGAACAAACGGCTACACTTTAGCCTATATTAAGCAAGGTTTAAAATTACTCAAGTCACAGATCTAAACATGGTGAAGTCCTGCCCAAATACCACTATAAAGGATTTCTAGCTAAGGACAGTCAGTGTTTGTTCTTCGCTGGTCAGGTCTCAGTTCATCTAATGCTCAGCAAGTTCCCTGAAGAACCTCTGCAATCAGCCAATCTCAGCATTTTCCTCCAGGCTTTCATGACATTTTGCCCCCATTCACAGCAGTGTCACACAACAGCTCTCACTTTACTGAGAAGTCCTGGAGATCCTAACCTGCACTTGAGAAAGGAGAAGAAAAGGCATAGCCTGCTGGCCTGTTTCTTTGAGACCATGAAACTTGTTAATGAACTGCAATTTATTTGTTTTTTTGAGAATTCAGCAGTCACACTGGTAGAATCAATGACCAGCAAAAGACTGTAAAAGAAACTTCCATAAAATATCAGTATTCAGGACAAGAGTAAAAGATGCTTAATCTCATTAATACTTGGATATCACTTGTAAATGCAGAATTTGAGAGGTGGATGAAAAGAAAAAAAAAAAGGTTTTTCTGAAGTTGCAGCATTCCCTCCTCTAGTAATTAGTAAAATACCAAGATATGCTACCCTGAATAAGGAAGTAGTAGAAGTAACCTGAAGTTAAATAGGTATCATAAAAATTTTATCCCAGAAATGCTCACATCTTTTCCAAGACGACCAGTGTACCATGACACTTACCCCCACATTTTCTTTTTGTATTTTTCAGCCATTTTTAACATGACATCCAGGTAAGAATTTCTCCCTGAAGCTCCTGTTTGTTAGACAGAATAGGACAAGTTAAAAAACACAACTACATGCTTTAAGTGACAAATTCGTACAGAACTCTGCTTGCTTGTGTGTGTACCTGTGTCAAGAATATGAGGCAGGACAGAAATGATGCAGAGCTGATGAGCATCACAGGTACTCTTCAGAACATCCTCACTAATTATCTAAAAGAAAGCAGCAGAAAGTCAATGACAGTAACACTTGGTTAATCAGTTGTGACAGCACTTCCCTCCAACAGCCTAATAACCCCATCCTACAAGGTGGTAAAGCATTGAAAACAACTACACACAAAACCTCAGGAATCTTTCCTACTTCACTGGTCCCCCAGCACAAGAGTAATTTACAAAGAGTTGGCAAAATCTTCTGTTGAAACTTGCAGCAACAGGAAACTAAGTAGTACCAAATAAGGCTTACAAAAAGCAAAGTGAGATGTCACTCCTTGCTCAAAATCACTGTCCTTGCCCAGGGCTGGAAAGAGCACCCCTGAGCATACGCGAATGCCTGCGAGCACAAGGAGAGCCAGCAGATGTTCAAGCAACAGTAACAGCAACACTCGTTTTGTGGGATCTGCCTCACAAAGAAATTGATCCAGTGACCTGCACCAGTGGTCTCCAACCTGTGATTGTGCATCCTGCCAGTAAATAAATTTCTAAGCATGCAGCCCCTAAAATATGTAAATCACTTATATACATATACACATATATCAACATGTACTACTATATTAACATTATAAACCATACAAAATAAAAATTTTAGAAGGATGAGAAGGATGAAATAAGCACCATTTAAATTATCTTTAGGTTTATTAATAGTGCACATTTTTTGGTTTTTCCTTTCTGGACAATCCCAACTGCGTGCACCTCACTTTGCAGACAACTGATCACCATTTCAAATCTACCAGCAGCAAGCTGAAACCAGAAGTCACCTTACAGAGGGCATTACTTTTTGGGTAACAAGCAAAACTGCTCATCATGCATCTCCTAATGAATAGCTTACAAATGACAAGGCCCTGCCCTCTTATTTCAAGAAAAGAGATGGGGCACAGAACCCAACTTTTTCACTCATTTCTCAAGAGCAGATTCAGACACCCTGGCACCATTCTGTCAATGCATTCACTGTATCAATTCTGATCATCTTCCAGTCAACAACAAATTGACAGCAGAAATGAACATTCAGCTTTTTGTTATTTAAGACTTGCCATCCTTTACTTTCTGGGGCAAACCAGTGCACAAGCACCACACTTAGGCAGTTTTATTTAGAGTTCACATAGACCTGTAAAAAGTGCTGTCAAGAATACAATGGAAAACCAATTTGAGAAAATGATGTAGAGGTACCTCCAGGAGCTCAGGCGGTGGTGCATTATCAGAAAACAGATCCAGAGCACGAGCAATGATATCAGATCTAGTTCTCCCACCATCATAATCAACAGGGTCTTCTCCTTTCTGGAAGATTTTAATGGTGGGAAATCCACGAATCTGAAAGAAGAGTTTAAGACATCAGCTCAAATAAACCTGAATATTTATGGTGGAAATTATCTGCTTGTCTGATGTGTTCTAGATTAAGAGCAAGGGAAGAGATTCAACATCTACATGTATCAGTCTCACATTTTCTGACTGAACTTGAATTTTGTATCTTCCTACCTGTACAACAATTCAAAACAAGGTTAACATACACTAGAACACTCCTTCGGAGTTTTGGCCTGAAGAACCAGCAATGGTTTCATCTCACTTTAGATGCACCAAGCACTGCAAGTTTAAGTACCATGAGGACTATCTTTACTCTTCATATTTATTAGACGTTAGTTCCCCGATTTGTCTGTGAGAGGACAGCACTGTGCCTGCATGGCAATAAGTGGACCTTAAGCTCCCTCTGCTACACTTCCAGTATCTTGCTCAATGTTCCTCTTGTCAGACGTGCACTTAGAGGGAAACTAAGCAGTACACTATAAGCTCTGTGGACTGTACTAAAAATTCAAGAGTTATCATTCGCTTTCAGCAAGCAACACATCTGCTCTGGGCAGCTAATACTGTTGGAGTGATCTCTGATAACTGGTTCCACGGTGTACAGATACATGTGTGGGTTCCAGAGATGCCCAGCTAGCATACAGGTCTGAAGAGAGAGACCTCTCACTTCACATGATAAAGGTACACAAGACCTACAGAAATATACACCCTTCTCATCAGCAACATCCAGATTAATTATTTTCCTCTCTCTCCATTTATTTATCCTCTTACTGACATTCATGAATTATTTGTGAGAAAAAATTTGTATGTCTCACTTATTTTTAGCACAAAACATTTAAGTAGTACCAGATTAAGGAACTGTTCAGTAAGGATTGAAGGGAAATCTGACTTGGTAGAGATGGAAAGGGAATTGTAACCACTGCAGAGCACACTCACCCCGTATCGGCCTGCCAGCATCTGATTGACTGTTGCATCTACTGCAGCCAGCTTTACTTTGCCTTTTGTTTGTTCCTTCACCTCAGTGGCAGCAGCTGCCCATTCTGGCTCCAGGCTGAAAAACAGAGAGTATGAGTGCCCTGTCTCAGAGCTAGCAGAAGTATATCACACTCCAGCATTATGTAACATATTCCACCCAAGGAAAAAAGTCTCTGCAGGGAATGACAGTTAAGAGGGTTATCCAAGTGAGACTGATGTCCTGCATATGAAAGAATGAAAAGTATAATATAACTTTCGGATCTTATTTCTACTGGTAACAGGGAATTTTACTATTAAGGAGGAGTTCAGTTGGGCAGCAAGAGGTGCCCTGAGCAGAAGCCCACACATTTTTGTTAGAACACCTTACAGAAAACCCCACTTCTGATATACCAAGAGATGCAAGGTCTCTTTTAGGGGATTAAGGGTATTGCACAAAAACAACCACTAATGGGAACTGAACTGCTAAAAGAAAAACCTCATTTACTTTTTGCAGTGCCCACACCATGGGGCATAAAACTCCACCATCCACACATCGTCACTATTTATGACATTCTTATCAAAGCTGTCATCAGTCAGCTCAATCACATCCTTCTTATCTCCACCTCCGCTCTCCCGGCTCTGTAAGAAACAAACAGATCCTCACGTAAGAAGTAATCAAAACTGGTTTCCCACACAAGCCAACTCCTCTGTGTCACATTTTACCAAATGATCTATATTTGAGCAAGATACAAAATAGGCAGTGTTAGGTCATACAACTTTCCCATTTAAAAACTGACAGCACACACAGCCTACTCCCCACAGCACTTTCAAGAAACAGCAAGTGAACTTTCTCTTGAAAAAAAAGAAATCAGGTCAAACTGACTACTGAGAAGATGTGGGAACTCTTTCCCAGTTATTCATGCTCTGATCTGTCCATGAACAAAGTGCTCTTCAATCCCCACTTCCATCCGGAACAGAGCCCTGGTTTCCAGGCAAAACAAACGTGGGAGCATGATACACACTAGAGGGTACAGTCCACCCAGGTCTTCTATCTGGCCAGCCTGAGGATGTCAGTGTACTTGCACCATGATTTAGAAACAGTAGTAGGAGCCAGAAGCTTTTCAATTTACCTTCAGGGAGAAATCCAGCAAGTCAACTTCAAAAAAACACTTCCAAATTAAAACAAATCCAATCTGTCTATCTTAGACTAGGATTAGGCAAATGGTACCTAAACGACTTGGAGAATGGGGCTAACAGGGACCTCAAAGGGAGATGCACCTGGGGAGTAACAGCCCCATACAGCAGTACATGCTGAGAACTGACTAGCTGGAGAGCAACAGTTCAAAGAGGAACAAGTGGACAAGCTGAACATGAGCCAGCACTGCAATCCTGTGGCAAAGGTGGCCCCCAAGCTGCACTAGGCAGAGAGCAGCCAGCAAGTCTGAGGAGGCAATCTTTTCCTCTGCTCAGCACAGCATGAAACACCCGGAATGCTGGGTCTAGTTCTGGGCTCCCCAGCAGAAGAGGCAGGCATGCACTGGAGCATGTCCAGCCAATGGTCAAAGCTGATTAAGGGCTTTGAGCATCTGACATATGATGAGAGGGTGAAGGAGAGTAGAGAAAACAAAGGCAGCATCTTCTCTGCAACAAGAGAGACAAAAGGGCCTAAGCTGAAATACAAGAAATAGTATGCTATGATTCTGTAACTCAAAGCATAAGAGAAAGTATTTCTACTGTGAGGGTGGTCAAACACTAGAACAGGTTGCCCAGAGAATGCAGTCTGTTTGGAGTCTCAGTTCTTGGAGATACTCACAACTTGATGGGACACAGCCCTGAGCAATCTGCTCTAGCTGGCCCTGCACAGGGCAGGGGTCCTGAACTGGATAAAACTCCAGACATCCCTTCCAACTTCAACTATTGTGTGACTGAGTTGGAAGCACAAGGTCTGATCTCCTTATAGCACAGCCTCCAGTTGAAAAACCAACATTCTCTCCAATACCTGTTTCCCAGAACTGTATCCTCCACTTCTGCCACTAAGACGTTCTTTCACCAGCGACCGAAGAGCACTCAGAGCAGCATCGACAATAGCATCGCTTGTCCTGCCACCTGCAGTGCAGCAAAATCAGTCATCAAACCGTCAGAAGGCCAGTAGTTACAAACTTAATACTCTCTCACCCTATTGATTTTTCAGGAAAAGCAGGATTGGGCTATGAATGATATGGTACTAGTGGTGGGACATCTGACTTAAACACAAGCAGCAGGACTGACTTCACTACACCTTCATTACCCGGCTTTTCTGATGAGGGCTCACTGTGGCGAGCTCCAAATAAACAGGAAGAAAGGAAAAATTCCTTGAAACTGCCTATCAACCTCCAACATCTATGAAGTGCAGGTGGGTCTGTTAGACCATGGTAAGACACACAATTTGGTCAAACCACTCCCACCTATCTGTCTCTGAGTTACTACAAGCACTAGACAGGAAGGAAACACCACACAACACAGCATTAACAGCTACCATAATTACCACATTCAGGGAAGTTTTCAGGCATGTAAGATGTAAAAGAGCATCACATTTACCCTGATAATCCTCTGCTCTGTTTTTGTTGGCTCCAAATATCTTGATAGTTGGGAACCCTCTGACTCCATACTGTCCACCCAAGGACTGATGTTTATCTGCATCTACTGCACCCACTTTCACTACACCCTGCAGAAACAAAACAAAAAATGACACCTAAGACAAGACTTCTACAGCAATGTAATGCATTTTATACTCTCTGCTGGGGCCACAAGAGCAGGGGGGAAGAGAGAGGGACAGTTATTAGGACTGCAAGAGAACAGTCACCAAAAGAGAGGTATTTTCCCTCTAAAGCATTAAACTACAGAACACTATATATGCCCATTTCTTTCTTCAGCCTGACGAACTAGATTTTAAATTGCTTGGGCTATTATTTAGTTGGGGTTTTTTGTTTGGTTTTCTAAGAAGGGGAATATATATTTTACATAGGCAAGAGTTCAGCAAATCACTGTGTGACCAATTTTTCTGTAATTAAAAAGCTAGTCATCACCAATGGCTTACAAAGCTGTTTTCAGTCCTAGAAAATAGTAATGTGAATTCACGGGGACAGAACTGACTTTGTTCCTCTACAATTCCATGACTTACTTTAAAAAGGAAAAAACAAAACAAGCCCAACAAAAATCCTGAGTTTTTAAGTGCCTGAATAACACTTCTCTGGCTGGACAATCTACTGGACAAGTATGATTAAAGTGATAATGGTTTTAAGGACCAAACTCCACCTCCATGTTCCCAATCTAGATGTCAAACAGCCAAACTCTCCTCAATCCACTGCCACAAACATATTTGAAAGGCTAAACTTACTTTTAAAGCTGTTGCTGCTTTCTTCCACTCAGGGGTTAGTCTTTGACAATGACCACACCTTTTAGGAAAAAAAAAACCAACAAAAACCAGTAACTGTCATTCAGATCTGACAACTATTTCACAGTCACTCACAGCAAACTGCAGGAGACTGAAGAATTGCTCATGAAGAGGGCAAGAGGCCATGCCAGAATATCACGTCATCACTCAGGCTTCTGAAAAAACCCCCTCCACATTAAATAAGTGCACACACACATATATATTTATATGTATTTATCTCTGTGTGTATGAACATATATATCCACGTATCTCAATAGCTACCTGTCCTTCCTAACACTGAGGCAAACATGAGCATCAAAATCCAGATTTGCACCCTAGTCTGACTGTGACAAGCTAAAATGGACCTGTGATGAGGCCTAAAAAAATTACTCAAGAGTTAAATTCTTAACTAGCAAGAGTTTGTGGCACAATTCCTAGAGGTGTTTGAGGGAGAAGACCAACAGCTGATTGGCAAATAGCACATGATCAGATCATCACAAGTCTGCAGGGAAAGAGGAGCCACCAATCTCCTGTTCTACACTTTGCAACTGTTAAAAAGAGCTTCCCATTGCCCATAGCCTGCAACAACACTAGAAGAGGCACAGCAAGCCTTCCCTTAAACCTCTCAGTCCAGACAAAGTCAGGCTGGTGCAATGAAAGGCCACTTTCTCCAGAATGTGGAGCTTTGGATGGCAGGATCACAATGGATTTGTACAAAGATGGAATATACATTACCAGAATTTAAATGGAATATACTCCATGCTCTGGACCTAAGCAGAACAGGAGACAGAGAAGCTAAATTAAGACGCACAAAGTCAGTATTTTTCAATGGAAACTGGAAATTCTAAGTGTGAATTCAGATGTGTGCTTTCACATCAGAATTAGGTTCAGAAACACAGAAGTGAGGAGCCTTCTCACCTTCTGCACTTTACTACTAATCAGTCATTTTTAACACTAATTTAATCAGAAAAATTGAAGTAGTAAAATGGTATATAAGGTTTTGTTATCAGACTTTATCTGCCAACTTGAAACCAATTCCTACCTTTTTCCCTCATGAGGATATTTAAAACATGAACCCCAAGTACAGCTATTTTGCTAGTCATGAGGCCATCAAACCGACAACTATGCTGCCAACAACTGAATGAAACCTTGGGCTGATAAGCAGCAGATTCCTGTGTTGCTCCTCTGTGATAAGAGCAAGCAAGTATGCAGCTGCAATTCTTACCATGGGGCGTAGAACTCCACAAGCCACAGGCTCTCACTCTGAATGACCTCCTTGTTGAAGTTAGTTGGTGTGAGCTCTATCACATCATCACTGGCTGAGTATAAACCGTTAACTGCCAGGAACAAAGTGCAGCTCACTGTGCCTACAACGAAAAGCAAAGCCATCAGCACTCCTGTTGAACATTTACGACTCTCTTGTTGCCATGGCTAAATCATCTCCCCACTCCCTGCAGATCAGATTCCAGTTAGACCAGATAAAAGATGGAAGTTAAGGCAAGATATACGCTTTCTCTCCTCACTTAAAACATGATTCCACAGCCTTGCCTAATGCAAGCTGGAGTTATGCCACTCCTGCTATGGCTCTCCAAAGAGGCTTGTGTCAGAGCTCCCACCCTAACCTCTGTTGGTACCAGACCACCTGCACTTCCACAGGGATCCCCATGATGAGCTGTGTTTTCTTTCAGTTCTCGTAGAAACTCCTAAGCCAATTGTTCACAACTCTTGCACAGCAGGCACTCAAACACATCTTTTATAGTAGCACATAATGCAGAACTATCCCAGCTAGGCTTGGCACAGTTGATTTTAGGACCAGCACTTGATGCACTGGTAGTGCATCATTCTTGCTCATGAGGATCTTAGTCTACCATTGATTTATCTCTTCAGCAACAGACTGGAGAACAACAGCTAAATCTCTCTGGTTAACAACTCAAGCACTCTGAGAATGCTAAAACAAATAACATTAAAAGATAAATGGAAATTGCTTTCTCTTATGGCTTTGTACTTCTGATATTTCTGGAAGTTATTATTGCTTGAAGCTTTGTACATAAAATCTCATAATCTTTCCTTCTACCTCGTGAGGGAGATTGAGAGATGACAAGCATCTCTGTAACAAAATCCACCCAGCAAAAGACTTCCCCATCCACTAAAGACTGCGGGGAGTAAGAACTCAGACATCCAAGTTAGAACCAGACAAAAAACAGCTTGGCTGCACATTCTCTCTCAAGACTCAACATGAGAGAAAAACAGGGCAACGATGTAGAAACTATACAGCATGTGGTACACAGACTGCACAGCATCACCTACACTTTAGCAGTCCCACACAATAAAAGTCTGTTTCATTATCCCTATTCTGCAAGTGAGTGAAGCTGATAGAAACAACATCTTCCAGGTTACTCAAGTAGAGATCAGGACTGAATTGCCACACTACAATCCAGTGCCCTGTCCACTGCCCCACTACCCCTTCCTAATGGTTTCTTCTAGCACAACGACCCAAACCTTTTCTTCTGGGGTGATCATAATTGGTTTCCATCACCAGATTTACATGTTAGATTGGCTCTGTCTCTTCAGTATGCCCATACACAAGCAGCACCTCACCAGCATTGATCAACTGACTTCTAAGGCGATCCGTGACTGTCACAGCATGTTACAGTGACCTACAGTAGCAGCTGCTGCTGAGACAGAGTAAGAAAATAAGGATAGAAAAAACTCCTTGAATGTTACAGTCACTCTCGAGAGAAAACCTCCTCTAGACAGAATGACACCATTAAATTGAAATCAGCATATTCTGGCATCACCTTTTAGGTGATCTCTAGCAGAATACATTCAGAAGACAGAATTCTCTCAGCCTTTTCTGTCCCTTCAAAGAGAGAAGTTCTAGTTTATGCAAATACACCTGCTAAAGAGAATTCACAAAAGTAGGTACGTGGTGAAATTCACCTAGTCACCCATCACTGCATTTTTTTTAAACTATGACTCATGAACTGGTGGCATAACTTTCTTTCTATAGTGAAACATTCAACGTTTAATTCATCTTCAGCAAAAAAAAAGATCATTTTCCTACAAGCATCTAAGCCAGATAAATCCAAATCTGTCCTTGTTATTAAGGAAAAAAAAATAGATAATCTGATTTCAAAAGTTGTTTTCTAATGTAAGCAAATCACACAGACAGGAGTATTATTAAACCAACTCAGGCATCTCCATGCTGGTATCACTCGTCCTAACTGAACCACAAAGTTGCAAGTCTGCAGATCTATTAAAAGAAGTTTTTGACATGGGATGATAATAATGATTCTGTGGACTTCCTCCTTCAAGTACCCCCTCCTGCAGCAATGCTCAGTGTGCCGGAGCTCACACATGCGCTCGGCGAGCCACAGCGTGGGGCAGCGTTCCCGGCACCTTCGGCGTTTCCCTCGAGGGGCCCAAGTGGGAATCGCCTACTGAGTCCTCCGGCACTCAGGAGGTGGCAGCAGGAGAAGGGGAACACCAGCTCCCCACGAACTCCTCTGGTTGACTTCGGTCACTGCTCTCCTGCTGCCCTCAAAGCACCAGATCGCAAGGCAAGGCAGGGCAGCTAGACAAGCACAATACCGCCGCCTACTCAAATCAAAGTGGGTTTTTTTTACTTATTAGGGTGAGAGATAACCACTATTTGCTTTATATTTTTTTGCTCCTGAGATCTTCAGGCGTCTATGATCTCTCTACCTGTGCTTCGATAACCCACCGCGCAACCCCCGCGGCACAGACCGGCCACGGCCGGACCACGACTGCGAGCGCTACCCCCGTAGAATCAATCGGGTTGGGAAAGACCTCTGAGATCATCGAGTCCAGCCCATGACTGATCACCACCATGCCAACTGGACCACGGCACTGAGTGCCATGTCCAGTTTTTCCTTAAACACCTCCACAGACGGCGACCCCACCACCACCCTGGGCAGCCCATTCCAATGTCTAACCGCCCTTCCTAGGAAAAAATTCCTCCTAGGGGCCAATCTAAACCTCCTCAAGCGCAGCTTAAGACTATGTTCTCTTGTCCTATCGCAAGTTGCCTGGGGAAAGAGGCCGATCCCCACCTGGCTACAGCCTCCTTTCAGGAGGTTCCCCGCTCCACCCGCCGCCCTGCAGAGCGCCCGCATGGCCCCGGGACCCGCTCCCTCCCGCCGCGACGGGGGCCGCAAAGCCGGGGAGAGGGAAGCCGCGTCCCGTCGCCCCCTAAGGCCACCCCTCGGACCCTCACAGCTCCTACCCCACCACAGCCGGCCCGCGCCGCGTGCCCCCATGGCTGCCCCTCTCCCTCGGCCGCCGCCACCACAGCCTGCGCGCCCCGCCCCGCCCCGCCCG
>WBMZ01013036.1:0-18342 GCA_013400975.1 Atrichornis clamosus
GCCAGGCTCAAACCACAACAACACTTTTTCTCTAAGAAGACTTTTGCCAACAAAATGTTCTTAGATGAGTTTTTAAAAATTATTAAAAAGAACAGGGAAGCACTGTGGACACTCTTAAAGTAATATGTGGTATTTATGTGCGTATTTTTCACAGCCTGTTTAAACAGTCTACTATTTGCTTGGTGTTTCCTGACACTGACACAGTTGTACATTTGCCATGACCATGACAAAGTGTGTAGACACACTGGCCAAAGAGCTAATTTGGACTTGAAGTACTACCTCCACTACCATGCTCTGAAATTATATAAATGAGACAGTTCTGTCACTTGTTACCAGGAGCACCCCTTGCTCAATCAATAAAAAGTTACTCTGTCAAGCAGAGACAGCAGAGTATTCCCCATGTCTGCCTACTCCAGAGTAAATGGATTTTGTTGACTCTTTACCCTTTGTAGCAGTATCTTGATACCTTCTTTTTTGTTCTTGTACAGGACATATTACTAGAACGACCATACTAAAAACCAAGAAGCAGGCTAAGAAAATTGCAAAAAACACATTGTGAGTATCTCAGAAGTTCAAAATAGCATAATTCCCAGTTTCAGAGAGAGCTTACACCACATGTAAAAACATTTTTAGAAACAAAAATTATTCATGTGACAGAAAAGCATATACTTCTGCAGAAATTCCATGCCAAACTGCAAACTAAGTGCAAATTAGAGGATATGCTGTGTGTATGTTTTCCTCTATTAAGTTATATTTTTTCAGAAAGATCTTTTTTTCCATCCACTAAAGAACTATCAGATTTTGAAGTGCTATAGAAAATAATGTGCACTATGAAAGAATTTCAGCCACAGGCTTCTCTAATTACCTTCTCCAATAGTCTTTTAAAGTTTTCTCTTGCTCTTTCCCATCCTTATCTGCCACCTGGCACTCTTCCATTAGAACTGGAAGAGCAGGCCAGGCTTGCCAATAACACTGTTTGAGTGACAGGCTGTGAAAATTGAAACACTCCACAAACACATCCTTTTCATCTGGAAAAACAGAATTTGACAACTCTATATTTCTTGTGGTTCTGATGTAAACTCTGCTCCGTGGAGCATAAGGCCATGGGCAGAAATGTAGTACAGTGAATCTAATTCATAATTTCAGAAGCAAAATTGTCTTTCTTTTTTCTTTTCCTTCTTTCCTTCTTTTTTTTTTTTTTCCAAATAGTGCTCTGCTGCTTTCCAAAGGCAATTTTAGTTTTCTAACTTTTGCCTGTTGATGAAGTTGTTGCATGTAGGGTTTTCTATTCACATATGATTTATATACAGAATTCTTCTGAATAAAAAATAAAATCACTATTTTTAAATTTAAAGATTTTCCTATAACTGCTAGATTCCTGCATTTTTTGATTATAGCTTGTAAACTCAGGTAACACATTTCTCAAGATAATTTAGAAGCAATTTTCTTACCAAAAAAAATGTAAGGAAATGTTATTTCATAAAAGAATTTTTTTTTTTACCCAAATATATCAACTACAATAAAACACTTGCAGAAGTGGTATTGATCAGATCTAGAATGAAGTTCCTTATAAAAAATCAGTATGTCTGTAGCCAAATTTTTACATCACATGGAAATAGATAGAAAACTGTATCCAAAAGCCCTGCTTTGTTTGACTCAGAACAAGACTTTGAGGCCAAGTTTCCCACTTCAGCATCTTATGTTTAAAACTAGTAAGTACTGTCTGACTTTTCTCAAATAAATTTTTCTCCAAATTATTCTAGCATAATTTTTATGCAAAATTAAAACAAGTTTGTTAAATCTTTGTATTGTCATTGAAAGAATAACTTTTCTCCACACAATTCCGGTTTAAAAAAAAGTAATTACAGCACCCAGTTACATGGCCTTGCAAAGGTTAGTTCTGCACTCCAATAAGAATTGACTGCACCTCCTGTACATAGCAGTAAACCAAAAGCCTGTTGCTTGCCTGTATTTTTCAATGGAATTGCTCTTTCATCGTTACTAAATGCGTGGATGCCAGAAAGGCACATCCCTCACTGACAGACAAGAACGCCTGTTTCTCACCAGTGGTGTCTAGAAGAGTATGTTGGGATTGATACATTATCTGTGCCTCAAAAGCCATCCTAACTATGAAAAATTCAACTGGAATTCACTCTACAGTCTTAAAAGAAAAAAAAACCCAAACCACTTTCTAATCTCAACATCTCCATAATGTCTTTGGTTCTCTAAAAACGAAAGGCACTCTTAAATCCTATGGTACAGTCATCTCTCTTGACATCTCCCTCATAAAATCACAGCACCACCACTGAGTTCTAGAATTCAGTGTAATCTGCCTGGAATCAGTGGAATCAGCCTATAGCTATAATGGTGTAAAATATAACCAAATTTTTCCTTAACTGTGATTAAAGGCTGCAGTGACATCAAACAGATTGCTTCTCCCTCTTCCATTGACTTCAATCCCTTTGACAGATGTGTGCATCTGCCAGTAACTTTCACTAATCTAGTTTGAGCAAACTGTTCATGTTTACATGAGGGTGAAAAATAGGTTAAAAAAAAGCTGAAAAAAAGAGAAAGAAATACAGACACTGAGCTCAGAACACAAATATAAATTAGTCCAGAATAACTCAGGGCAGGGACCAACCTTCTGCATTCCCTAAGTGCTAAGTACTATTTCCATGAAACACTTAACTTCCAAACAGCTCAGGATTAGGTGCTACTTTAGAGATTTTATCCAAAGTAATAACAGTCTTACAGGAGTCCAATATTTTCCTTAAAAAACTGTTGAGGGGATAGGTGAATCACTCCAAAACCATTGAATCCAGGGGCAGCTTTTCTCCTGCTCACAGGGCAGCACAGACCAGCTCCCTACAGGTATGTGCACCTTAAAGACTAAGTACTGTTTTACTTCTTCTGCATGAAGTGCATCCATTCTTCTTTTTTTTTGCTATTTGTGCAAAGTTTGGGGCAGTTGCCCTGGTGCTGGCTGGACTAGTTTAATAAGATCCTGCAGTGTTTATTAGCTGAGAGAAACAGTTATGTCTCCAGCATTCTTGTGAGTTTATTTTGCCAGGAATTCCTGCTCACACAACAGATTTCAACATTCCTCTTTTAAGACAGGAACAAACAAGTGAACCTACTGAGAGTACCCTTTGTCAGAACTTGGTAGTATTTTTCTAATAAAACACAGATGATTTAAAATATGTTCACATGGGAGACATATTTGGCATATAAAACAGTTTCAGCAAAAGATTCTTGGGTACCAGAAAGAGGTTTCTTGTGATTTCACAACAGAGATCTTCTGTTACTCCTCTGAACAGCCAGGGAACTTTTATGCACAACATTAAAACAGTAAGATATTCTCACTGGTTAATAGCCATAACCTCTTCTCTGGGTGTACAGCAAACCCACAATAACTGCATTTGTTCTACCAAGAGACAGATCCCTGAGAATTGCCAGTGAGCCAAAGAGCAACAGGGTACCAACAGCTACATCCATGTTATGGCTGGAGTAATTCATCTGTATATCACCGGTTCTACACACGTGGCTCCAGCACAGATTCTGGGAGTCAAAAGTGCTTACCTCCCCAGTGGAGGCGCTGCCAGGACAGGGGGCCTGCAACAGAATTGCCATTCTCACAGGAGCGCGCAGCTTCCAGCATTGCCTAATTTTCCGGGACAAAGACTGCCTACACAAGGCATTAGGCTCTCTTTTTGTGTCCCAGTCTTACTGCCAGTTCTCCACTACCCGACTCAGCAGTCAGGGGTGTTTTTAAGCCTCTTTACCCTAAGACTGACTACAGAGACAACAGCCTATGTCCAATCAGCCACATCAGGGATTCAGGTCAGGTGGAGGAGTAACCATCACAAAAATTGAGCAGGAGGAGGCAATCCTCAAACAAGTATGCAGTAAGAAGTATCTTGAAGAAGCCTCAGTTCTTAATTTTCTTCCTTTCTGACAGACTTTCAATGTTAAAGCAATAATTCTCCTCACACCTTTCTTTTGGTGGGTCTGTGTATATATTTAACTCTTTCAATACACAGCTGGAAGTGCGTAAGAAAAGTAAATTTACTAGTGTAATTGGCTCAGATGTCAACCTAACCATCCAGGTGAATGGTTGATTTTTACCCCTCTCCCTCAGTAAATTCTACTACAGTGAAATAAATACAAAAAATCCATTATGTTTGACCTCACGGAGGTCTTGGTCATTTTTACTTCATGGCTTATCTTTTCTTTACTCACTAGAGCTTTGTAACAACACACAATGTCTCCAAAAAGAGCAGACCTGTAATAATAGAGGAACAATCAGCCATCCCCAATACAAAAGTCTGTTTGAAATGAGCTTGAAGGAAAACACTTGTAATGCAGGCCACAATCGCATTTCTTAAGTACAACACAGACTAACAGAATAAGTGACTTTATGACAAATAAGAATTCATGCTGACAAAAACACTTTTTCAAAGTTCACCAAAGAGAATGGTGAAAAAAAACATTCCTGTGGAATAAAGCACATTGATCATTTTAGCAAGTTTCATAAGCTGTGTGTTTCACATGTTATTTGTGTTACTTCTTCCTGTATATTTATATACAAAACATACACAGAAAAAATAAAGCTTTTCCAGCTTTCTGAGAAACAATAATCAGACCATACATTTTAAATATGAAATATGTATTAAGTATGAAATTATATTCACTTCTGTCATCTACACAGCTGAATATACTTTGCAGAGCATTTCAAGCATGGAAACCAACCATTAGAAGCAAGCCAGTTACTAAGAAATGTAATATAGATTAAATCAGACTAACAAGGAAATAATTTATTGCAGTTCATTTAAGCTCTAATTACATCAAAACTTTGTCCTTTGTCACTTATAAGTTCTCAAGTGGAAAGCAGTTGCTTTTGCTGCACAAAATCACTGTGAAAGAAAACAACAGTCCATGTGATCTACAAAAGTCTGTCCCCTACAAAAGAAGTATTTAAGCATGGCAGAATGACAGTTCACAGGTTCAAATGAGCTCACATCACTCATTTATTTCTCTGAGATGAATCACACATCCTTCTTTAAGTCAGGTTTTAGTAAGATTCTCACATTCATCAAATTACATGCATGAAACAAGCAGAATACATGGTCTGCTACTTATAAAACACACAGCAACTAAAAAATGTTTCTATGCCAGTAATAAAAATAATTAACCACTGTGCTCCACCATTTTATCTCAGGCACCATTACTTTTTCACCTGTCATAGACACTCCTAATGTCTTAGCCAAATAAGATCTAAAAGTAAGACACCCAAATAGTTAAGGTTTAATTCCAAGATTTCCCATTAAACACTAAAAGAGACCAAACAAAGACTGACCAGAGAATAGGGACTTTACATAACTGAACTTCAGAATAAACAAAACAAAAGAGTAAATTTTACAAAAAACAATTTTCTGTGAGATTTCATACCAATTGTACATTATCTGCTGGGGGAAGGTGGAAATAAAAGCTACATATTGTGTCCAGATTAGAGCACAGCTCTAACCTGTTGAGTCTATTGCCAAATGCCTTCAAATCTGAGTTATAAGAAAAGCAGAGTAGTCATTTAAGGAGAAATTTAGAAGTTGCTGCTTCACAGACCAGTTTATTGTCTTGCTAGTTACTTTAAACAGAATTCTTTCCATGCTCCTTTTATAAACATAAGGAACATTCTCAAGCAGGTCTGTCATCAGATTTATTTGGAAACCAGTATTTTAAGACAATAATGGGAAGGCAGTAAGGGTAATAAAAATGTTAATGTAACTGTAATGGTAAATTTTGAGGTAGGAATTGTTTATTTTAAAAATGCACAGTCCATTCCTTATTTTTAATGAACCCCAGAGTTAAAGTAGCTTTCTCCCCCACCATATCAGCATCGAGTGCTGATAGCTGATGCAAGCGCCTCTCAGTGTCTGTTTGATTTAATAATTAGCATAGGGACTAATCACCTTTGAATCTAAATGTGGGGGTTTGCATAGCATGAATAAGAATGCTCTTCTCTAAGTTGTTTCAAACACTGACTTGACTGTGGAAGGTTTAACACGTCTGTCATGTGCTAGCAAAATTCTAGGACACTTCTGTATGTCATGCTGCAACTTAGTAAATTTCATCTGTTTTCCGTGGAACTTCTCCAACTTTGGCTGAAAGTTATTCTGAAGAACACTTGTTTGGCTTTAAAAATGTACTCAGTGGCACTTACATTTGCATCTGTTAACATTCTCAGTGTGCTGAGTGCCATTCCTAAAATACCACAAATGAATAAATTCATAGGAGAATCTTGGGGATTTTAGAGACCTACATTTTAGTTCGTCTTCTACATTGTGAAATGCAGACTTTTCAAATTAGCCACCTTAGCATGGGGACAGTTAAAATCTCAACAACTAGGGACTGAAAATTCCTTGAAGAGGAATTTTGATAGTGTTGTAGATTTCTCTGAAAGCAAGGGTAATTTAAGCTGCATTTCCTGTTAGTATCCTTGTTCTCAGAGATTCACAAACTAAGTTCTTCTTCCAAGAAGTTGTTTCAAACGAAAGAGTAGCTGATAGTCAGTATTTCAGCACTGGGATTACTCACCACTAGTGTGGGAGCCGAATGTTGCTGTGTCAGCTGAGCAGCAACCTGGCTTGGGAATTTCTTACTCACTCCTTTCAGAGGTATTCCACTTCAACCAGAACACAGGCTCAGGACTCAACAGAAAAGCAGAGATGCAGCAATGACTTCCACAGAATATCTTCCTCCTTTAAAATGCTGATGTCTCACAGGTCTACACCTACACCTTCTACACTTGTCCGTTTTGCAGCCAGTTAGCCCTCCTTCATTACTGTAAATGTCAACAATCCAGCTAGCCCTCCTTCACCATCACAAATGGAAATAATATATTTTCTTCATCTGTCCCTTTCCCCTCCCTGCCTCCACCTTCTATATATTCCCCACCAGTTTGGAAAGTGATTCAGTGATTAGAACATTTATTGGCACAGAGGCAGGAAGCCAGCCCTCACACCTCAAAGTGATTATCCTGTACCGAAAGCAATGGACTCATGTGAATTTTCTTTTTCTAGGCGAATGCACCGTTAATTATTTCATGACTGAGCACGTCTGTTGGTTGGAGACTTCCAGGTAAAACAGGTGAAAATTTTGTGAACCTTGGCAGGGCTAGGGCCTTAATCACCTGCCAAGTATCTCAATGCTATGAAGACTTTACTGGCTGAAACAGTGCACCAACAGCTTTCCCAGGGGAAAGTTGATGCAAAAGAAGTTTTAGACACCTGCAGGGTTAGTAACAGAATTTGTTCATGACAATGGGTGTCTGCAAAATTAACTAGCTCCACTGTCAATTCGGCTCCCAACACTCAATCAAGTATTTACGAATGAGACCGTAGGATACCACTATTACGATTTGTGCACATGAAAGGTTCAGCTTCATTTAAATACTCAAATATAACTGAGGATGTTATTGTTCTACTTTTTCCCTGAAGATCTACATGATTGCCTTCTTCATCTGCATAATCTGCCTGTATTTCCCTGGTGACTGACGCAGGAGCTGTCCCTATCAGAGGAGCGCTCCTCTGAGCTCCATAATGCTGTTTGGCAGTGATTGAGACATCTGGAATAAGAAAAAAGACTGTCAGCAATACAATGCTCATGATATGTTCTGTCTTCAGAATTTTCCCCCCAAAGTCTTGCAGTGAATGATGCCGTTAAAATTTTGGAATCGCAGGCATGGTGATTGAGTGCTCAACTTCTCATTTTCTCTGGCAGCTACTCAACTCGTTTGTCCAATTATGGCAGGAACCAAATGAATTGCAGTGAAATAATTTTTTCCCAGAGCATTTCTCTTTTATCAGTATATGCTTCATGTTCTGAGGACACATTAGCGCCATTGTGTCTTTCATGGTCATTATTTCAAATTATTATTTTATTTTGAAAACCAAGGCCTATCTAATTGCACCCAAAGAAACATAAAAGAAAGTAGGCTTGAAAAAAGTGTTCCTATCTCTTGAACATAAAAATTCGGAAAGATCAACTGAATTGTGTTTACAGCACTGCAAAAATTATGAATATTAAATTTACACTTTTAATAAATATTTTTGTCATATGGCTCATACTGCTTTTTCTTATTGTATTGAAAATAATTTGACTTCTTTTTGACAAAATATGTATGATATAATAACCATTGGAGAATATAACAACCATTTTCTCAAGTTGGTAGTTTATTTTAGTAGTATCATCTATATTTTTTTCAGAATTTGTAGAAATTATGTTAGTGTACATGTAGTGTGCAGACACAGGAGAATCTGGCACTGCAATCTCAATATAAGTCTGTTGAAAAGAGTTTGAAATTAATTAGACGTAAACAAGCATCACAGGATAACTGTCTTAAGTTCTTTGCTGAACAGAAAGGCGGTATTTCCATGCTTGTGAGAGACTGAAATGTTAAGGGTCAATGATTCAAAAAGTCAGATATTTGCAAAAGCAGGTGGTTTGCTGAGTCCAGGTTTGCAAATACAGCAAATACTCTGCCCCAGGAGACAGAGGCAGAGAGCAGAAAGAAGAACCAGAATAGCCAGAGTGAGATGACTTATCACAAGAAAAACAGAGGACAGATGAAGAGAATTGGATGAGGTGAATGATGGCAATATAAATTACCATCATGATGCTTAAATAATTCACTAGAAAAAATAATCAGCAATTATTCTAAGATATACATAGAAGTATTTCGCTCAAAGTCACCCAAGCCACTTAGGAGATAGAAGCTAATCATGAAAGGAAAAATTCAATGACCATAAAAAAGTTGAACTAAAAGTGTTTCATCTCTCATTATTTTTAGATGTCCATCATTTACCCACAGTAGTAGAGCAAAAACTTCTTGTTATATTTCATTGAATTTTACATAAGACCAAGAAGAACCAAGTAGTACAAGTAATAGTAAACATATAGCATATGTATGCATGCATATACTCTGGAATAAAATACGCATTGAAAAGCAATCAATTGATCAATCTTTTCATAATTCTTAGATCAGATTTCTGGAACTGGAAGAATGACTCATTCATAACATACTCACAGACACTATTCTTGCAACTGTGCAAGGCACTAAGAGAAGTAGGAGTCTGTGGCAGCAAAATGAACTCCACAAAATGGTTTAAATCATTCTTATCATACACTTTGATGATTAGTTCATAATTTTAGTAGGGTTAAAAAATGTCTTTTATCCAATCCCTTCTTTATTCTTTTACCCAAACCAGTAGCAGCATGAATCGTATTTCTGCTTGTGGAGTCAACAGAGAGTACTCCAAAGAGTCTTTAAATATTTTTTTATGTGCCCTAGAACAAGTCTGTGTTTTACCTGTTTTGACCTGCAGAACTACTGGACCCAACAAGGGTAGCCATGTCAAAATTACAAATCTCATCAGGTGTTGTTGGTAGAAAGGACCTCACAATACATAGTCTCTATTTCTGAAGGGGAGTGACTCTACAGGTTTCTTTTTCTATGGGAGAATAATAAAACAGTCCTCTGATCTGAAACAAACATATGTGTGATTTGTTATGTAATATTTTGTAACTTCCTGGGTTTTGCAAAGTGATAATATCTCAAGAGCAATATTTTCCATTGCCTGGAAGGAACTATTTATGCTACCATAGGTTTCACAGTCATCTTATTGTACCAAAAAAAGAGAGTTTCTGTCCAAAGATACCTTTCAATTCTGGCTGATGAATCTCAGCACTTTTCTTTCATAGGGAGATTCCTTGAAAGGTATGGGGATGGTAGTGGAATCTTGAAACTTAAATGGGCTTCTTCCAGTGAAGTAGTAAAAGACATTTGCCAACTGTGGCAAGTCTTCCTGGGGAGCCATGAATGTCCTAAAGCTTCAGCATACTTTAAGGAAAATCAGATCAGACCTGGGGCCCTGTTCAAGTATGGCTGGAGAGTCTCTGAAGAACCTTGCATTTGAAGACAACAGCTCCAGGCCCAGTGTGAACCCATTCCTTTTTGGCATGTTTTAGTTCAAGCCAAAATTCAAGTCAAAATTCTATGACAGACTGTTAGATTGCGAGGAAGTGTCAGAGGATCAGGGTCAACAGATAACATTTTGTGCAAATGCTGCAGAAAAATCAGTAAATTTTATGCATTGTTAAGAAAATTGCATAGGTTGCAACTTAATTTTATTTTAAAATTTCCTTTGATCCTTTAAACCAACAAATGAGGGGAAAAAATGTTCAGATTTCTATTAAGAAAATTTCTTAATATATTCCTTGTTTAATTTTGCATAGTGACAGTTACAGCTGTGTCATTCTTTAAAGACTGAATCCAAGGCTTTTCCACAAGATGAAATAATGCTTAATTCTCATTCATCACTCTCTTGCCAGACTGGTTAATTTCCTCTGTTTCTCTGGTTTTACAATTTAACAAGAAAAGCTGATGAGCATCCTAACACTGAAGAGCCAGAATATTGTTCTCCATGTCATTCCTACCTCTACAGCCATCATGTCTTGGATGGAATTATTACAAGTTAAAATTGTTGCCATTTACAAATTTATTGCCTCCAGGAACAGTCATCAAGGATGAAGACCAAAGCCCAAGGAAAAAAGAGAATGATCTGAAAAGTCTTTTCACAAAGCCAATATTAGTGGAATGGATGAAGGAAGTGCAAAATACAAGAGGCCAAATATAACATTGGAAACCTTGAAAATGAACACTCAGAATGGCAAATACCTTTCTTCTTTATCCAAACAACCACATTTGCACATGAATGAAGATATGTACACAGCACCTTGTATTCACTATTCATATCCTGGTTTTGACACCTTGACAAGAAGCAGAAAAAATCCAGTATATTTGGCTGGCCAACCAAACACCGCAATCAGTGAAGCAAGAGTGAGTGATGGATCACAATTCTTCTCCAAACTCTTGTAATTACTGAAAAGAGTGAGGAGGAAGAGGAACATGAAACGGATTCTCAGGTGTTTCACGCATAAAAAAATGTCTTAAGCTGCCCAGGTAAAAGAACAATATTGATTGATTGATTGATTAATTAGTTTTTCACTACATTCTTCACTAATAATCCTTCATTTCAAAATTCTAGATATTTCTATAGATCTTTAATATGAGACAATCTCTCCACAGTAGAAATTTATAAATAATTTGTTCTAATTAATATTAATTAATTAATGCAAATACCATAGAGTACATTTTCATCTTTCCCACTGGCTAAGTAAATCTCTTGCAGTAACATATTTTTGTTCTCAAAGTCTTCTTGTGGCAGCTTGAGGTATTTCCCAGTACATCACTCTGGGAAAGAAGCTACACTGAGCTTTGAAAACACTTTCTCTTCTGCTGACTATTGTGAGGACACTTTACAGACATACTGGGTTTTTTGAGCTAAAAGTGAAAATCATTGAAAGGACAAATAAGATTAATCCGATTTCACCTATGACTATAAGAAAGTATCTACACTGAAATAAGGATATTCACAGACTTCTCCACAAAGGCATGATAATCTGAATCCAGGCAGGAAGGTTTGTGGCAGAGAGATCATTCACCAGGCTCACGTACCTTTAGAGCATGACCCTTTCCTCATCATCAAACTCAGTTTTCTTGACTTCTGCATTTCTATAATGCTTGTGAAACAACGGAGATGGCAAGAAATGAGGATGAGTCTGAGACATCTACTACCTGAATAGTTTGGCAATGCTTTCTACAGCAATATTTAATATGGAAACCAGTGAACTTGGTACTTCCTTGCATTTTTATCCAGCCATGGTATATCTCCATCTGGGAGTCCTGGCACACACATGCTATGGGAAGACTCAGCTTCTGAACAGCACAAGGACAGTGAGGATTGAAGACACTAGCATCCTAGGTCTGGAATCTTTCTGCTTGTCTGATCACAGCAATATTGAGAGACAACGAGAAGTAAAAAAAAGTGCCACCAAGCTGTACCACAGCAGCAAGGCCACAGCAACAGGGACAGGAGCATACAGCAGGTCTGGGAAGAGCAGAGGGGAAGGTCTTGTTCTACAGAGTTAGGAAAGCCCAGGCCTAAGAGAGTCCTTTCTGTGCTGAGCAGATTGCTGGATTCCTCTCAGCCTGGATGATCTCTGGTCCAGAGAACAGCTGAAAAACAGGTCAGCCTCCTGGGTTGCTCAGCTCTTCAAAGGTGGCTGTAGGCAGAGAGGAAAGGAGGACCCTCAGTCCTTGATCCTCATGTATGGAAAACAAAACTCACACTTTCTGTGTGCAGTGCCAGTCCCTACTGTGTGATCCGTTCTCCACATCAAGGAGAGGTGATGAGAGGCCTGCCTGGCATCATGAGGAGAAGGCAACTTGAAGGAAGAAAAGGTACAGGCTGTAATGATGATTCCCATCAGAACTGCCCACATCCTCGTCGTCAGGTCAGCATGTCACTGGAGAGTACAGCTCACCTTCCTTACATGTCACCACTTTGGCTCACCTCACACATAGGACATTGCTGTGTTCCAAATGAACTCACCTTTTTCATAGTGTCTGGAAAGCAGGAAAGTCTGAAGAAGGGCACTTCTCAATTAATACCAATGACCTTTCCACATGTGTTAAGTAGCTTGTTCCAAACAAATTCTTTTTTATTGTTTTTTATTTTGTTTTCACGTGGGGATAGGAGACAGGTCATACTTACGGTAACTTACATACATTCTCTCCCTCCCTCCCATTCTGGGTGTAGAAGTGTTTGAGAGCAAGGGTAGGAACCATTGCTTGGCAAAGTCACTTTGTCAGAAGTCACATTCTCCAACCAGATAATGTGTTAGCCATGAGTTCACACACACAAATGCTATGTTTGCAAGTACACAAAAAGAAGAACTGCTCAAAAATTTTCTTTTCTGCTTTTTTAAATTACACATTTATGTAACAGATTATATTTTATTCATCTTCTATACAAAATATTATAAATGGCCTGCATTTACTCAGAGAAACATACAATTGAGAAGAACCATACTGCCCAAAATCAGGAATACTGTACAGGAATAATTCCTTATGTGCAGCCCCTGAGCATTTTTGTTTATGGCTCATTATTGAGATTTTTTTACTGCNTCCTTCCCAGAGTATCTCATGGTGCTACACAGGTGTTTCATCTGCATATCAGCAATGCCCAAAGAAATCAACTCTTCTTTCTCAAGTCACCTAAATTGGTCTTCTCAGACAGACACTCAACAAGGAGTTCAGCTGAAGTGCCCTGAAATGTCCAATATTGAAGATGCGTATTTGGATGCTGGGATGGAAGAATCTACCTTTCTTTAGACCTTAGGTATATTTGGACTAGATTTAAAAGTCAGACTGCTTTATAAATTCAGGTCATGGTAATACCAGGTGCAATCTTGGCACTGTACAGTCTTCAAACAAGGCCTGGATGCTGGAATAATCAAACAAGAGCTGCCCTTCACACTGATTACAAAAGCAAATAAAGAAGCAGATAGCTGGTGAAAATATCCTTCTACGTTCCCACCTGGGGTTGCCTCTCACAGTATCTGGTACGGGATGGGTTTCTGCAGTTTCCACTTCCAAAGAGATCCCCCCACCATGAGAAGAGCAGCTACCAACAACACGGTGGTCATAGCCAGAGGAATGTGGGAGCTGGCAGGAGGCAGTGAGCTCGGAGTCTCCCCTTTTGCCTGGATGTCAGAGGCCAGCCCTTTGCATAAAAGAGACAGAAAGATACTTACATTTGTTCTCCTGAGCTAGTTAATCTCAAAGGTAATTAGGCAAAGAGAATTTGAGTTAAAATGGTCTAATCTGATCAGAAACCAAATCAGATGGATCTGATCAGAAACCAAATTGCTTTACTGCACATTGTTTCACAAATGATTCTGTGGCCATGCAAAACAAGTAAAGATTGTGACAAGAAATTAAAGAGCAACTGGGAGTCTGTAATGATTACATTAAGACCTTAAGATGTTGCTTTCTGATAGTGGAAACAGCAGCTACAGGGCACTGAGAAGCAGCATTTCCAAGAGAACCTAGAGATTGATTGCTGATAAATAAGAGACGTGCCAATTAGGCACAAACAGCTTTAGAAAATTAAAATAAATCCAGCAGGGAGATTAGTTATATCTCATCCCTCTTCCTGCAGAACTGAATCAATTGCCATTTGACATGTGCAGAAAAAAGAATGGATCTAAATTATGATAGTAAGGAAATAACATGTAAAACTAGTAGAACTATATTATGAAAAAAAAAAAAAGAAAAAAATCCCCCATAGGAATTATAGCAGAATTGTAAATAAACCAGCAAAGATATATTTCAGATCTGGATTTCATGCCTGAACTGAAATGCAAACTCAGTGTAACACACAGAGTCTTATGTTATTTAAGATATTTAAACTTACCAGTGTTCTTGTTTTCAGCATGAGCTTCCCGAAGCTGCACGGGTCCAATAACAACATTCACTTGCTTATGGGAAGAACCTGAATTCCTCTTGAACCTCTTAACACAGCCTTGATAGCAGCGGGAGGAGTAGTCATGGTACCTGCACACCACCAGCTCACACTTCAGATAAACTGATGGGTATCGGTTCACAAACGAGAAAGCGTTAAACCCAAACCGAGCAACATCGCTGCGTGGTGAGGAGAAAGGAGTGTAGGTAGAATCACTAGCACACCTGGAAAGATATAAAATCAACTGAGTGGCTATTAATTAATAGCTTCTCTTGAATAGTAGCACAATTACACCATCTCCTTGCAATAAGTGTCAAGGTTAAATATTAAATCAGGAAGAAAAAGAGAAATCAAAAGGATTAAAAAAAAAAGATGTGCTTTAAGCAAGAAGAGAAATTATTAAATGTATACAGCACAGAAATTTCATAACTCAACTAATTTTCTGTAAACATGAATAGTTGAAAAATAACTAGTGGTTCTGCAGGTTTCTGTGTTTCAGGTGAGAACCTGTTTTGCATTTGCAAACAGGATTAAATGTTTTAAAAGAGGCCCCTGAAGGTTGTTGCAGAAAGGAAAAGTTCACTTTTCTAATCTGGAAGCACAAAACTAATTCTAACGCACTTTTTTTTTTTAAATAAACATGCTCTTTAGTGCTTCGATGTGCGTTGGTATTAAATTAAGCAAAATGGTTTAGGTTTCTAGAATAACAAGAGGCTAAGGAATTTATCTTCATTTTGAGTAGACAGTTTTGTATTCCAGTTATGATACTGTAAAACTCTGATTGTGATGTACAGAAATGTAGAGCCATTCATATCCCTTCTTTTCATACATCTATTTCAGAAATGAAGTCAGACCTCAATTTCTGCGATGCCTCCTTGAGTGAAATCTCCGTGCTTGACTGCAACTCCTGAGCAACATTTTGTTGTCATCCTGTATTTTATTCAGGCTTTGCCAAAAGGTTGTTCTTACAAGTATATTTGCCCTGAAAATTGCAACCAATGTACACTGGCCCTAAATCGCCTCTTTCACTAATTAAGCTCTCCTAGAACTACCCATAGAGAGACTTTTAAAGTAATTCTTTACAAAGTTCTTACCCACTTTTGATCAATTCATAGATCAGTGTTCTAAAATCATTAGAATTAGGTGATGCCACACACGTGTCCACGAACACTGCCAGATTTTGGTCAGAGCTGTGAAGAGAAGCTTGAAGGAACAAATTCTGGTTCATGTCAACATAGTATGGAAAGTCATGCACTGGCCATTGGAAAGATGAGGAATTGTAGAATGTCAAGTTCACGTCATATGTGCCAAACTGGGTTTCGTTGACTTCGATGACATCATCTGCAATGTACATTACTTGCACCCAGGTGTTCTGCACCATTTTGCAGTTGATGTGCAAGTGAAGGTCCTTTTGCCTCTTGATGACTGTACCAGAAGCAGACACTTTTATCACATTGGAGTAGGTGATCGTTTCGTTGTTGCCCTATTTGACACATTAAATGAGCGTTAAATTACCACGTGTGGTCATGTTCACTGTAAACCCTTTGTGCACTATGAACTTCTGTATGTGCCAGGTCCTGGTATTAGTCAGAAAGAACGTGTCAAACTGAAAAATCCCAAGCATCCAGGGTAAGATTGGTCACATAACTCTTCCCTCTACTTTTGTTCTGTAGAACATCATTCTGAAATAGGTACACGGAAGGATATAGGTACTTTGGGAAGGATAAGTAGAAATATTTAACAAACTTCAGCCTCCAGAAACACATGCTTCTTTTCTGTGTTTTGGATACCTGTGGCCTACAACACCCTTTGCAATCCATGACAATTTTACAAATGTCTATTAAATTTCCGTGCCCAGAGCTCTCCCAAATGTGTTGACACCAACCTGTCTACGTGTACCACAGCCGCTGTATGAAATGCTGAATATAACCTCAGTTGATGTAATTTTTGGGTTACAATCAGGGTCATACAAGCTGATGCTCTTCACTGAGTAGCCCTGGGACTGGAGGTAGTGTCTGTCTACAACCGCACGCATGTAGGTTGGCAAGCACAAAAGGGCTAGGGAAGAAAATATGAATTATTCATGATTTCAGGTACTTGGTAATGCTTCCTTATCGCAAGTCCAACAAATGAAATAACTGCTACCATTTAGAAGAGAGAATTCATAAGCAAAAACAATTATTTTTACACTTTAGACTTAGATATGAGTAAGCAATAGGACAGTACTGGAACAGGCCACCCAGAGAAGTAGTTTGAATATTTCATCCTTTGAATGTTTCTAGAGACACGGCTAGACCAGTTCTTCATGGACCTGACCTGGTGTTGGCAGTAGCTCTGCTTTGAATAGTTGGACTAGGAAACCTCCAAAAGTTCTTTTTCACCAATATTTCTGTGATTCTATGAAAGTTTGTCCAGAAAGGTACAAAAATATATATAAATTACAATGTATTACAAATAAATATGAATTTAGAAAAAAACATAGAAAACTCCTAAAGGCAATTAAATTGATACGTGAAGATTTTTTAAGAAGAAAAAGTAATTATTGTCTGAAAGTGACCTCTCAATAATCAGTTACAAAATTCAAGTAGGAATGTCATCTATATGGAATTTCTTCAACAACTTTAACAAATACTTACTTCGTAAATAAAATCAGTGTATAAAAGCTTCTGAGCAAAGAAAACATTCCTAACAGAATGGAATTACAAATAGAACGGAAACTTACTGATGTTCTGGTCTGCTGGAAAGGACTGATACTGAGCCTGAAAACTTCCATTGAAATATCTGGAGTCACTGTAAAACCTGACAGACATGAAGTTTGAGGATGACGTGTACGTGAGATGAGAACTAGAACAAATTCTTCCAAGTAGAGGAGAAGAATTGGGTGGCCCATCATAGATCTCGATATAATCATACTGACATTCTCCTTGCAATCTGAGGAAGAAATGAAAATACATAATAAAATGCATTAGTTAAACTTCAGGTTTTAAGTGCTGAACAAACAAGAGGATTCTGCACTCAAACATTTCCCAGGTATATTTGTCATTCACTTATAGGATGGGAAATGTGCCCAGAGACTGTGAATGCAGTTGAAATTGGGAATCTATTTATTACTCAAGCAGAAAGTGGTTTACTTACTGAATACCATCAAATGTGAGCATAATGCGGAAATTACTCTGTACATGTATTTGCCACAAACAATCTGCTTTATCTGGATAAATCAAAGCAGAATGACTCTGAAATGTTCCGGACGACTCAAAAAGTATGTCACCACAAACAAATATTTCAGCTGAAAAAGAAAAAAAAATGAAAATAAGGTATAGAAGTGCTTAATTTATATTTACATCTATCAAATAAAAATATGTACTATATATACCCAAACCAAGGCAACACGAGATTAAATCTCAAAAGAAATTGAATGATTGTGCTCCACTCAGTTAGGTGACAAGAGTGATGAACTCTTCTGAGAATTATGACCTACACTTTTAGTTACTAATTGGGTGGGCTTCAGGCACGTATGTATGAAATAAAGTAAGAGGTGGTGAACTAAATACCATAGCAGCAGAGAATGAACAAAAGTAATTCTCCCATATGATAAACATAATCTGAAATCCAGCCCCAGAAACAAAATCAGAAAAGACTATTATGTAGCACTTAAACAGTTAAAACTACTAAGAATTTTTCCAATGTATTAAAATGATAGAGCTCACACCAGTAAAAGACCAAGTAATACAACTCCAAAGAAATGGATTGGAGAAATGGAAAAAAATCCCACAAACCTGGAGGAGGACTAGAGGTAATAGGGGTAATGCCTGTGGCACCTATAGGACAGGAAGAGAAAGAAGCAGGTAAGACCTTGGAAAATTAAGTCATGACCAAGATTCTCCCGGTGCTGAGGAAGGTGGTGCCACCCTGTCCCATG
>WBMZ01013037.1:0-116064 GCA_013400975.1 Atrichornis clamosus
AATTTAAAAGAAAATTTATAAATCATATTTTTTTTTACTGATTTTGATTTTTTCTATAAAAAGTCTTTTTCTAATCCATTCCACCTTTGCCTGCATGTATCTGTAGTGCACTTAAATGAGTGTAATTGGTATGTTTGTTACATTTTGATGATCTGAGATTTGCTGCTCAGCAGTAGGATTACCTAATGATATTCTCAGTTTCTGCACCAGGAAACTGGTATTCTCAGTTTCTGTGCTGCATTCAGGCCTGAAACAGGTACCATACTAGAACTAGAATTCAATGACAGCCCTTGAAAGCCTGCAAGACACTGAGCAAAAACGTTTTCTTTAAAGATATGCTTCGATTGCATGTCACTATTTGTTAATGCAGACAAAGCATATATAGATGTTTTCTGACAATGGTAATTAAAAAAATACCTGTTCATCCTCAAATATTGAAAACATACTAATATGTTGCTAAGATGTCAAAATTTCAAAATTTATGATGAACCTTTAAATACATTTTGCAACATCTACTTCTTGATATTAAAATTGTGATTTATGAGTACAGTGGCTGGGAATATTTTTAAAGCCAAGTTTTAACTATAGACAAAAAGGTAAATAATTTTTTTGCTTTCACAACATTTTAGTGCTTCACTTGAAAAAATAAAAAAAGAAAATGAAAGAAAAGAAAAGTAATTTACTCAAGTCTGGAGCCTGATAATCTCTTCTACTTTCTTTCTGGAAGATTCTTTTCTTTCTGACTTAACTACATTTGCTTCATATATATATATATATGCACACACATACATATATGTATATACACATACACACATATGTATAAGTAGTGTATTACTTCAGAGATATTTAGGTAGTGTACTAAAGCCATATGTTATATTTTGTTTCAACCTACTTATTTGAACACAAGATGTTGAATATTCAGCATCACTTAGGAAGACGGAGACAAAATGATATAACAGCCAGGATTCAGTCATTATATAGATTCCAAAGCCACTGTCAAGAGCCACATAAAAGCTATTGAGGCAAAAAATCCTTCAAGAAGAAGAGAAAAGCAGAGGTAATTATCATCTATATTCTTTCAGTGCTAATTATATTAACCCAAGCCCCATAATTTCTGGGAGTATTTGCACTTACAAATACTGTACTTACACCATACAAAAGCTGCTGATATATAACTGTTAAAATTTTATAGTAGAGTCAATCAGCAAAAATTGGGATGAATATTTATATGATTCTGCATTTGTTTCTTAATAAGAATCATTTTGATGTTAGAAAAAGTTCTTATTGAATAGATATCATAGGTAGGTACTAATTTGATTACTGAAACTCTTTTAGGTTCTAGTCTACCAAATGGAATATGTGAAATAAAAACATGAATGTTGCTGTCTGATTTGTGTGTGATGAAGTTTTGTACCATAATGTTTGAGCTGTTCTGTAACATGGTATGAAATTGTCTGCTCTACAACTTTTTACAACTGGACAGCAGTGACAGATGCATTTAAACATAGAGTGTAGTAACACATGGCACCATAGTTGCTGGAATAGCTATCTGGGATACACTCAACCTACCAAAACTAAAGCAATCATAGTCCAGAATATTTTGTTTCAAATCCCCACATGGTGAGAATTACATGCACTACTAGAGTCCTATACAAAATCAGAATTATCCTGCAAAATGAACAGCTGCAAAATTTTAGGATTTTCTGACTGGTGGAAGTACATGTAGCTAGGAAAAGGGAAGAGAGAAAAGGAGTGAAAGGTAGAAGATGGAAATCATCTTGCCTTTATTCTTGGTGTAGCTGATGCTTAAAGTATTTTCAGTGTGAGCATTTCTGTTGTACTAACATGACATAAAAGTAATTCCCTTATGTTGCTTTGTGAAGAGAAAGGAAACATAAAATTTTGTGTTACTTCTTCAGCATGTATACAAGGAGATAGAAAAGTTTGAGAAGTCTATGACAGAGATAATTTGAATTGTTCAACATGAAGAACAAAAGGCTTTGGGGTGACCTAACTGTGGTCTTCCACTACCTGAAGAGAGGCAGCAAGAAATATGGAGACAAACCATTTACAAGAACCATTTACACAGAGTGACAGGACAAGGGGAATGGCTTCAACCTGAGAGTAGGTTTAGATCAGGTATCAGGGAAAAAAACTACTGTGAGGTTGCTGGGGCACTGGATCTGGTTGCCCAGAGACATTTAGATGCCCCATGCCTGGATGTGTTTAAGATCAGGTTGAATGGAGCTCTGAGCAATCTGGTCTAGTGAAAGGTGTCCTTGGCCAGGGCAGCAGACTTGAAACTAGGTGATCTTTAAGATCACTTCCAACCCAGGTCATTCTATGATTTGGTCTGCATAGATATATGCCTATAGAGGGGGTTTGAAGTTTTCTGTCATGATGAGGCTGTTGCTATCTCTTTTTTTTTTTCTTGATTTTTTTGTTTGACTCTGAACACCTTCCCACTTCTTCCCGTGATTGCAGTTTTTCAAAGTGTGGGCACTTACAAGAGCCTACCTTGGCTCTTTGTTCATAGTCAGTGAGGAAATAGGCACTTCACAGATAAATTTGTGTTATCTGTTATTTAAAACAGATAAGATGAGTCACATACTTTAAGAGCCTGTTTCTCTTTCATGACCTTATAGAGACCCCATGGAGCTTAGCTACAAGCTCAGCTATAGGCATCTGGTTAAGTGAGGTGAAATGTGTCATTTTGAAAGTATCGTCTCATGGGGAATACACAAGCAACCCAAAGTTCAGCTCACTTGGACTCATTAAGGAGAGAACATTACTTCCTAGTTCCAAAATGGCCAAGTTACAGTGACTTTTCTAGTGTGCATTTTACTTGGCAGAGTGGAATGTTTTGCTGTCATCTAGTTCCCAATAGTACTTTCAAGATTGTTCCTTCAAACTACAGATTTCTCTAAATCGTCGTATTTTCTTTTCTTATGTTTATTAAACAAAAATGTTTTGCCTTCATATGTTTTTCCTTGCAGATGTTACTAGATCCTGAAACTTTGATACCGGCTATGACTTAATGAATAAACAGTGTATTTTTTAAGATGTTCTAATAAGACATGGCATGAAATAGATTACACATTAACAGCTTTCTCAACAACAGTAACAACTTCCCAGGGTGGGAAAGGGGACTCCTCTAACTTGTTTCTATTTCCCAAGCTCACTGAAATGTCAGAAAACTATCTTAGGAAAACAAGAAGCTGTTTAACTCATTAAATCTTTAATCTTGGGATGGTATGGATGTTGTTTCCTGGACACTGAGACATGGTGTGGAAACTGCATTACTGAGGATGTGAAGGATGGACTAAAAGTAAGAGGAACGGGAAAAAGTGAGGATGCAAGACTTCTATCTTTCGACACTGTCAAACTGTATTGTCTACTCATAAAGTTTACTGTCATTTACAGATTTAATATAGCTGCTTTTCAATAATTGAATGGCTGAATTTCCTTTGGCCATAACTTGCAGTCCCTTGCTTGGATGTCAGGATGTGTACCTGTGTCTTAACCCCTGAAGTTCTTATATCAGGTGTGATTTATGAGGTTTTAGAGCTATTCTAAGTGACTACATGTTCATTCTCTGTTATCAGATAATTCAAATGAAGTGATCTTCTAATTAGGTCTCAAAGGACACTGACAAGTTATAATTGACATAAGAATATTTATATTGAGCTTTATAAGTGGCATGAATTTAATTCAGTAGTTTTCAGTTATGTCGACATAATGAATGATTAACTATTACTAAGACCTATTAAGTAAAACATAATATATTGTGATATTATTCTACATATAGAATTTTTAAGTCTATGAGAAAATTCATGTCTCTTAAGTTTCTATGGTTACAAAGACTACTTAATCTCTTCAATAAGTGTTTCTAAAAGTTCTGATTGAAATACTACAAAATTGTGAAGAATAAGAAACAAAAAAAGCATGTTTTATTATGTTTAGTTATCTTATAAATAAGCTTATAAATAAGCTTTATCTCCTGGGCAGATTATTTTAACTTCCTATCAGCTAATTATTTCCAAGTTATTTGGTTCTTTCCAGAAGACAGACGTAGAAAATCTTCCCTCAATGATGCCAGTGTTTTATGTATTTTATGGATAAGTAGACAATTTCAGACTCCAAACTAATGACAGAAATTACAAAAATCAGAAGAGATAACTAAAACACAATGGAAATATTTTTTTCTGTGCTTATGATTATTTATTGTGCATTTTGTTTCTGATAGGATAGGATTGTAAAACTGTTTCCATTGGCTTTTTTCAGGATTTTTATGTTTGCATGTTAAACTCTGTAAATGTCAACAAATAAAAAAGTATTTCTGATCACAACCATAGTAAAATAAAGACACTTCTTTCCCACACACTGCTCAGCGGAAAATTCCTTGTTCCCTAATGGAATCCTTAAATGTGCAGGTGTTTTTTAAAACTAGTCTGTTATTTATTTGACATGAATTCAGCAAATTAGAAGTAATTCAGGAATGTTTGTATCCATTGCAAAGAAATACTTTTTATTCTGCATTTGGGGGAAAATATAGGATTTGCATGTTTTGCTAGGTCTGTGCGTAGGCTTTTCGTTGAGCAGGCTTTTTTGTGCATCTGATTTTCTCAAAGTGGACATTTGTAATTTCTAATTCCAGTTTCACCATCATGCTAACAAAATAGAGAGCACTATAAAGTTAGGTAACAGTGACTGCACGTAATGAAAGACGTACAAAATCATTTTCGTGTTTCAACAAGGATATGTCTGTCTTTTATTTCTTGTACTGTCTTGTACTTGACCTATTGATGGTCACACACATTGCACAAAAGCAGTGTATTTTTGCAGGAGCAAAATTTTTAATTAGCAGAGGCTTTGGTTGGAAAAGAAAAAAGTGTTGATCATGTTGCTATAGTCTTTTGTGCTATAATGTCTGGATTCCGTAGTGGCTTGCTCTGTGAGTAAAACAGGAAATTTGGCTGCAATGATACTAGAAAGTTAGACGGTTTCCAATTGATTCTGCTTCTTATCCTCCAGAAACTGCATGCATGATACCTAATTCATGGAAAACTTATTTGTTCTAGCTAGTTGTGAGAGAAACAGGATGAGTAGGTTAATCAGAACCAAAAAAAAAAAAAAAAAAAAATAGCAGCAGGAGAGGAAAAGAAGAAAGCTTGGAAAGTCATCAGTGCACAGTGTGGCACATAGAGGGTATGCATATTCTCATAAGCAAAGTTATGCTAAGAGAAGTAAGCTAAACATGGGAAAAGTTAAGTCAACAGGAAGGGCCTTGGAGGTAAAGAAAGACTCAGGAGTTCAACATTTAATTTTAATGAAGTGATTTCATGATTGATTGGAATTAAAATCCAAGCTGCTGTGTACGTTGATGAGAAGATGATTACATGTAAATGCTCTTGAGATATTGTCAGTGCTAATAGTTAATTATGTCTAAGAAGGATTGGGTGCTAGTAGCTGTCTTAATTTTGAGTATCAAGATCATAACTCAATATTCTGTTTCAAAAGAGCTTTTCATCTAATTCTAAGAACCAAGTGTGCATAAAAAATATTATATTATTACTCACGTAAGTAAGGATTCATGTAAATTGGTGTTTCTGGGTCATTCCTTCCAAGGAAAAGCAGGTTATTTTTGCAGGAAGTAGCATTTTAACCACACAGAATTACTTTATGCACTCCTTTAATTAGGGGGATTGTGATCATCAAGTGGTGGAACATCTCAGTTCACTAACCTTTGAATGCACACAGGGATGTTGAATGTATTGTCCAGACTGTCTCTCTGGGGAGTGGGTAATTGAGCCAGTGGTCAAAGGACTGTCCACAATATAATGCACAACTTTTACTGTCTGCATATATAACTATGCAAAACTCACCAGTGAAGTATAATCCTTCTTCACAAGTTCTTACACACGTACTCTAAATGTCCTGTGAGTTTGGAGAACTTGGAAATTGTAACTCAGAAGTACACTTAGTTTTTCTTTCTTCTAAGTGTTCCCAGGTTTCAGCAGTTGCTCTACTTCTTTAAGGTATTATACTATTTTCTTTATCTCCTCCAGTCTTACTTAAGAAGTTGTAAGTCTCAGTGGCAGCACTCATTGTCTTGTTAGATGCTGGGTTTAGTTTGGTTACTTATACTGACTGCCAGCTGCTTGACCTGCAAGAAGCCAGGTGGCAAAATCAGCTTTTGGTTGTGAGTAAATTATCTGTGATTAATTGTCTCTCAGTGTCAGTTGTTCATTAAGGTGGAAACTACCACCTGATTTCCTCTGATTTCTATATTAAAATACAACTTTTTTCTTGGTTTTGTTTCTCTTTTTCTTTAGACAGTGCTGTACATTAAATGTGCATGTCTGTTCTTATTTTGCCTGTATTGAGATACAATTGAAGCCAAATAAAAGAATAAAAGTAGACTACAAATGAAGATATTACAATGAATAGCCAAAATCAAAACTTCCCCTATTATTTATTTGTTTGGCATTTGGCTTGAATGTATCTAATGGTCTTGGGTTTGTAATCTTTCTACATGCGTTTATATTTCAACAAGCTAAAACTGTTAAGATTTCTAATACATAATCTGGATTAGACTCTGCATTAATAATTTTAAAGCCATTTTTCTACTTCATTTTGCCCAGCTGAATTAAGAAGTTACTTTAACAAAATCGTAAATCAGTGTCAGGCAACTTCTTGTATTCTCTAAAAGTTTGAATTGAAGGAGGTTTTTTAAATCCAAACAAAGATGACTTTATTGGAAGTTTTGACTTCACTGAGAAAGAGTTTAACCTTTTAAGTAATCTGATTGAAACCAAAGCTCCCTGATGTTTATCTTAATTAGTTAATACGTGTTAAATGACACGTTGTCTGGCGTATGTCAGCTAATACGTCAGGTTGTGATTCTTTAAAAATCACCAGCTCTCCTAATGTCAAAGGGCAAACATCTTCTTTCATTTCCCTGACTTTCATTATCTTGTCTCATGATATCATGATTTCCAAGTGTCATTTGAGACTGCGTGCAATTTTAGCTTTAATATTAATCTGGAAGAAAAGATCTTAATTCCTCAATAAATCATAATGAGCCAAAATAAAATGTAATCCCAGATCTTTTTCCCTTTACAAAATATCATAAAATTCAGCGCTTAGAGATATAGTGGTGTAAAGAAGCCCAGATGCAGTTATATCAACACTGCAGCTGGTAATAGAATGACCAACACTTTTACATATATTATGCATTTATCATTTGCCACAGCCTTTCCTGTTGTTGTTTTATTTAATACCCTAACAGGATGCATATATAATAAGTATGCTTTCCAGGAAAATGTGATTTTCTGCTTAAAGAAAATTGACAGATTTTCTTACATAAATACAAATAAGTATTGAGTTTTTCCTAAAATATTGTTTTGGTGCTTGAAACGATTTTAAAGGAAGCTGAGTGTGGCTCAGCTCCTTTTAACATTTTGTTCATTTCACTGTTCCAAAGGTGTGTGCTTATAATGTGTGTGTGGTTGCATGACTAAAATTAGATGGGATTCATTAGGGTCTTGTTTTTCTTTTTCCAGTGGACAGTATGGTATGCTTGTCAGACCCAAAGGATTTTTAGGGGAAAACAATATTATAATAATAGACTAGTCCCCTTATAAGTGGTATCATAAGTACTGACCCAGTTTTCTGATGATGATATGCTTGCATGTGCATGTTTGCATTCAGACTGTGTTCACTGAACATGTCTTGAGCAGTGCACAGCTCGTTCTATAATCAGATTATTAGTTCAATCGTATTAGAGTACTTTATACTTTGAGGGTATTCCCTTAATCCCATTCCTTTAGCGTGCAGAAAAACTGCAAAGAGAAGTAATGAACATTACGCTCAAGGAATAATCCCTTGCTGTCCAACCCCACTTCTGCAGATGTAGAATTCAAAAGACTTTGCTTGAGCATACAGGAGGAAGAAACTCAAGCAAAACACTGACACTCAAAATTCAGTTTTCTCTCCTGCCCTCATAGCTATTGTGACCTATTTTACCAAATAACCATTTGGATACATAGGAAGGTTGAATTCATGGAATCATAGAATCATTAAGGTTGGAAAAGACTTCCAAGGCCATCAAGTCCAACCTTTGACCAAATACCATCATGTTCACTAAACCATATCAGGAAGTGCCACATTTACTCATTTTATGAACACCTCCAAGTATGGTGACTCCATCACTTCACTGGACAGCCTACTGTAATGCTTAACCACTCTTTCAGTGAAGAAATTTTTCCTTATACCCAACCTGAGCCTCCTTTGGCACAGCTTGAGGTCATTTCCTCTTGTCTTGTCGCCAGTTGCCTGGGAGAAGAGACCAACCCCCACCTGGCTACACCCTCCTTTCAGGCAGTTGTAGAGAGTGATAAGGTCTCCCCTGACCCTTCTTTTCTCCAGGCTAAACTCCTCCAGCTCCCTCAGCTGCTCCTCATCAGACGTACTCCAGACCCTTCCAGAGTTCCATTGCCCTTCTCTGGACTTGCTCCGGCACTTATGGTGAGGGGCCCAGAACAGGACACAGAATTTGAGGTGTCACCTCACCTGTGCCAAGGATAAGGTGTTCCCTGCCCTGGTCCTGCTGGCCTCACTATTTCTGATATAAGTCAGGATGCCATTGACCTTCTTGGCCACCTGGGCACACGCTGGCTCATGTTCGGCTGCTGTCAACCAGCACCCTCAGCTCCATTGCTGAAATATGCAAACTAGCATGCAGTAAAGTATCATGACTTCTTACTGTACTTCACACAAACTGCAGCTTTGATATTGTATAAAATGCCACTCACAGTTTAATAGTCATAACATACACTCACAAAAGTAAAGTCCTTTTTTATTCTTTCTAATATTTAAGTTTTAAGCACAATCTTAGTAGACTACTTCCTATGCACATCTAAAATTTCAGCCTTTCTGCCAAGCAGTATTATAACTGCATTTTTTTTCAGTAAAATAAGTATGTTCAGGAATAACGTCATGGAGGCCAACTGACGTGAAGTACTCTGTCCATACTTTCAACTTGTCTTGCCCTCGAAAACTCTGTAGTTGCATGCAGACCACCTACTGGCAGTAGCCCCCTGTGCTAGTTCCTTGATTGTCTTCAGATCTGCAGTTCTTTGGAAGACTAGCACAGGGAACAAATCTGTATCAGGGACCTGTAAAAAATCTAACAGTATAGGCAATCAGATTCCAATGCCTGGGAATATTCCTAGGTACACCTTCCTAGATTTACAGGCAAGTATGTAGTCATTGCAGCTAGCACATAGTAGTTTCAAACTATAAAATTCAATGTGACCTTGTTAGCATCTGAGTAATATCTGTTGTGGGTTTACATCACACTAATGGGCACTTTTTGAATGCTCTTGCTGTCTTTGAGGAATTCTCCGATAATCTGAGGTTCTGAGGAAAAAGTAATTTCATATGTTCCATTTGGTACCTTCAACATTAATAGAACTGTCTGCTTTTATTATCATATTGAGAAAAATATATAGCATTTGCATGTTTTGTGTATGATTTTTTTTGCATTTTAATGGGTATGAATGAATTTACTTATCCATGATGCTTTCAAATATATTAAGAAATGTACTGTGAAATGTTTCGATTTTCATCATCATGTCAATAGTTGAGCACTGTATCACAATCTCTGCTGGATCTTCACTGAGACACAAAGTTTAACCTCTCAGTTTTGGCAGTATATATTTTAGAAGATTTACATTAACAAAGTGAATATTAAGCAGTCTTATAACTAGTACCAGACAGGATTTAGTGAAGAATAGATACATGTCAGCTTACAGGGGATATTCCTGTAAAATAATTTAATCCTTGAACAGTCTTTTTGACAGATCTGTAATGGAAATTAACTACAACTTTAAAAATAGTGACTTTTCCCATTCATGATCTGCAGGATTCAATCATGACATCAACAACCAATTTGAAAACACGGAAGTGTAACATATAAATATAACTTATGAATTTTTTAGACATGAAAAGACAGTGGCAGACAAGAACGCAAATGATTATAATGGTGAGTGTCTAGTGAACTCAATTAAGCTATAAAGGTTAAGAAAAACAAAACCTCTGGTGATCAACTAGTAGAGTCATCTGCTATCACCAGTGAATAGTGAGCAGCTTTGACTACTCAGATATCTTTTGCAGAAAGGAATGCAGCAAAATAAAACCAGCAGATTCCAAATTAGCAGACTTCAGCTCTGAAAATTAGTGTGTAATATTTCACAGGAGGGGAGTCTAAGAAAAAGATAAAGAAAAATATGTATCACCTTGAATACAGTATGCTATTATGCTAACTTCACACTCCTTCAGTGCAGAGAATATACAGTGTAGAAATCACCAGCCCAGATAAACCATAGGTTCTTGTTTGACCTCAAAGATAAGAAATCAGCATGAAGAAAGCAGAAGCTAGGTCAAATGGCAAAAGTTAAGTAAAAGAGAATTATAAAAGACTCAGATCAATCCAGACTACCTGGAGCAATCAAAATAAATCACTGATTGATTAGACAGAAGTTATTGGCAGTGCATAGACAGCCACTCTGTATGTGTTGGTATAGAAAATGAACCAGTGACTGATACTGGTATCTAAAATGAACAAATTCTGTAGCCTCAAGAACATGTGGTGCCACACATTCCATGTCCCTATAGTTAAATTCTCTTTCCTCCAAAACAGTATAGCCATGTCCCAGTCTGTCTGTAAGGAACAGTGAGAGCTTCATGCTTCCACCCAAACACACCCGTGCAGCCCCTGTGTTGTTTTGAGCAGGCTAAAAGTGCACCAGCAGGGTGCTAACTGTTAAACAGTATGGACAGATCAATGCTTGAGCCTGAGCTTGTGCCATGACCTTATTTTGTTTACCATAGTAAGAATTGCCAGTGAGTCCTATTTACATTTTAGTGTAAAATGTATTTGTTTTCCTTAGGGACATCCTAACATGCTTTGCCCATCCTGTCCTTCAAGAGTCCATTTTAATACAGCACGTTTATCTTCTTGGGTTTAGTCACTATTTGAATCCATTGGATAGGAGTGAATCGTCCTCTACTTAATAACAGCATTGGGTCTTGGTTTTCTTATAAGTCAAGCTTCCCCAAGCACAAGACATGACATGAGAAGTGACTAAAGGGAGATAATTTTGGAAATATAAAATATCTCTCTGGTACAGTAAGAACAGTAAGAGAAACAATAGAACTTTCATCCTCTAGCAAGTGGAAAGGCCAAAGATGTGAATTATCTTTCATTAAAGAAGGCAGTTTCAATGAGCTGCTGAATGCTATTAATACCAAGCTGAAGAGCTAATGGTAATGTTTAATTCTGAAGGATAGAAATAAAGCAACCTAATCCTTGACTGTAAACATCACAAAGGCAACAAAAAGATGAGTAACTTAACAGCAATGTCATAAACAAATGATATCATCCCAGTTTTATTTCTTTCTCTAGGAGGACAACAGGCTTTAGAGACAGAGGACCATTAACTAGTAGATACCTTGATTTAATAAAGCCTGTAGAGAATAAAAGCTGTATCTTTTTATGCTGTATTGCATGTCATTTTCATATATCATCAGGTAAACAAGGTCAGGATTAATTTATGTTAGGGTAAAAACAAAACTAGTTGGAAAATCAGGCCAGAGGTAGTTATCAATGGTTCAGCATCAAAAATTTATAACAACTGGAGTTTTATATGCATCTGCTCTGTATCCAGTAGTATTCAGGATTTTTATTAGCATCCTTAAACATTGACTTGAAATTAAAGTAGTGAAAGAAAATTGTTCTGGTGGAGTTGCAATTGTAGACAGTGCAAAGCAGATTTTAAAAAATTGAAATCATGTTATGAAAAAAATAACAACATAAGAACAAGGGAGGGAGACTTAGGAAGGAAAACTAGCCACACAATAGCAACAATGGGCAACAATTAAATACTGATTCTGCAAAAATAGAAGCAGTTGTAGACTACAGCATTTCACAAGCTGAGTGAGGGTTAAGCCTGTTGAATACTGTTTGGTGTTTATCCCTTCAAGTGTCTGATATGCAACTTACTTGCACATTGAAACCACAGTTTATTTGCAAAAGAAAGACTTTCTGTTTTGCCATATGTTTCAGTTATCCTTTGCAGATAAGCATATTTTATCTGAGCTAGACATATGGCTACTTCCTGGTTTACCAGGGAAAACTACCATTTGTGAGAACGACATGTATTATGTTGGATATTAGGAGGAATACAGTTCTTGAGATGTGTATTTTTCCTTCTACTAATGCTAATTACTAAATTGAAGTACTTAATTCATTTTTTGGAGTGTTTTGCTTCAAGAACAGATCAAATAATTTTGGAGAATCTATGAGAAAGAAGCAGGGTTTGCCAGAAATACAGAGATATCTGTGACAAGGGAAAAACTTGAAATATTTCATCTTGAGAATATAAGATAGGAGGATAAGAGTGGAGGCATATGGTACCAATTTTCACATATTTTAAAACTGTTGAGAAAGGGAGCAGGTTACTCTGTTCCCTGCCTGTGGTGCATAGAATAATAGTTCCAATTCACAGAGCAGGTTATTTCTTTTATGCTAAAATATTTTTAAACCCTCCAGATTTTGCTGCTTTACTCAGTTAAACCTGCTGGTTTTACCACAGTGGACACTTCCTGTGATCCCTAACTTCCTTGGTCTTTTGCCTTTAGATAATTTCTCTTTAGAACCTACGCCATGGCATTTTAATTTGAATTTATCTTTCTTTCATTCATTATTGCAACCTCTCTCTCACAGCTTTCTGTTACAGTGAACTTCAGGGCACGAGAATCTTCTATCATGAGCTGCTGGAAGCTGTCAGTAAGTTAGATTTTGAATAAACAGAATTCATAAGTTCTTGTATGCTGAGGCAGCCTTCTTTTCAGTCTCTTCAGAAAGTGTATTTCTGTCTGTTGGTGCGTTCCAAACTAATGTGCTCCTGTTTCACTGTCCTGTGTAAAATTCTTGTTTCCTAAGAATGTTTCTTCAACTTACCATTCAGCTTATTTCCTCCCAATGTAACTGACTGATGGTTGCGTGGTATCTATGGAAAGACTCCATGGTTTCTTCACGAGCAGGATTGAACCTTCAGGCCTCCACAGCAGCCTCCTCTCAAACCTCTGTGGTCTCTCCAGAATCCAGCCCAGACTTAAGGACACTCCTGTACCTGACTGCCAAAACTTTTATCATAAAATAAATCTGTGCAGAAAAATGCCCTTCAACTGTATGAAATATCTTGACTAGAAGCAGAAAATTAAGGAAATCTGCATTAAAGTAGAATGCAGCAAGAAGTGTTGTTGTCCACAGAAATGCTTGTAATATTCTGAACTTTTTTGGTTACCTTAGACTATAAAAAAGGGCACAAGTATCATGTGCCTTTGTTTTTGCACCATATTTTCTAGCATCTCTTTGAATTTCAGTACTCTCTAGCTTTGGGTTTTTTCAAGTTTTAATTTTCTCTACGTTCACTCAGTATTCAGTAGTTTCAGTCAAAATTCTATCCAGGGCATGTTTGATTTTTTTGGTTCAATAATGACTTATTGATATGGTAAAGTTGTAAACGACTAAATACTGATCGAAGCCAGGACGTGAAAATTACATCACTTCTAGTAACGTTTTAATAGCAATGTTTGCTGCTTAGAAGAAAAGGATTATTCAAGGAAACAAATATATATATAAATAAATATGTGCAAGGAGTGCTTGTCAAAATAGAGTCCCAATATCTCAAATTTTCTGTAGGCATCAGTAGTACCAGCAAAATGCTACTAACATACATCATTCCTTGAAATTCATCCCCTTGTGACACTCAAACATACAGTTACACAAAAACAAGCAGAGATTCACAGACCCCACACAAACCACTGGGAAAATCTGGCAAAGGAGAATTACAGCCAAGTGCTGTCAGCATTTGAATGAGAGGTCCCAGCAATTTTCGTCCTTGCAGAGAGCTGAAGAATGAGACAGACTATTAGTTTGTTTTCACATTCAAACAGAAGTACTCTTTCACAACTGCAGCTTAAGAAAGTTGGCAGTCTCTTAAAGGAACAATATGACGGTCACCCATGCAAATTACTCTTGAGCAATAGAAAGAGAGGCAGTTCAATGAAAGACCAAATTGGCTGAATCATGAGCTCTTCAACGAAGTGAAGAACCTGACAAGTGACCTGAGAAAGAAAGAGTCATATAAAAGATGAAAAATAGGTCAAAGTCTAAATAGAAAATTAATAGCCCATGCATATAGAGATCACATCCAACATAACAAGATGTAGAATGATATACACCTAGTTTTTATTTTTCCTGATTCTTTGTCTGAGAAGACAATTCTATTTCACCAATCTATTAACATAGATCCTACTTTCAAAAGTTGACTTTTTTCTTTAAAAATCACATGGTATGCATTAGAAGTGTAAAATAGTTCTCAGGTAGTACATGTCAAAGAAAGTAAAAATGTGAGGCTAACATCCTACAGAGGAAAATTGTTCAATGGGAGGGGTTTAGGTATTTTCTGGTTAGTATGGTCTGATGTTTTTCACAAATATTTTTCTTGTAATAAAAGCTGATTATTATTAAACAAAAGTTCTACATTACTCTAAAATATTCTAAATTATTTACTGAAGACCACCATCTTGAATAGACAATCTGCAGGAAAGGAGACAATCATGAACAGGATTTTATGGGAGGAAATATAACTTCTATCAAAACCCCCCATAGATATTAGAACCATAGAAGTTTCCAGTTAGAAAATAAAATGCTATGTTTTAAAAAGCAAATACAGAAGAGAGGGGAAGGATCAGTGAAATATCTGTATGTCTTTGTATGTTTTTTAAACACCTGTAACAAAGTACCTTCTAGTACTTGTTTGAGATGTACTGCAGTGTAGTCTAGTAACAGGGAAATGAATAATCAGAATGTTTTCCAAAGCATTATTTCTATGACATATTTTTAATAGATGACTCCTGAGATTGAATTCCTTTATTTAGTCCATAAACAATAAGAGCTGTACTATATAGTTAAAAATGCTAATTTTCCATTACACTTGTAAATGCAGACTTAACAAATTGACATAGACATGTAAATACTTTCCTCAGCCTCTGAATCGAGTACACAGAAATGTAAACTATCTAAGTATTTGGTGCAATAATTTAAGATAAACAGTTATGATTTTAGTTGTCTGCATCAAGTACCTGAAAAACACAGAAAATGTCAGACATTTTCAAGAACAGTGGGAAAAACTGTCTTCAACATTGCTTGAAAACACAGAACCTCTGTTACTAGATGTGTTTGAAGACAGGTTAGAAAAATATTTTTTATAAATTACATTGATACACTTGATTACGCCTTAGAACTGAAGAGTGATTTAAAGGGGCCTCAGAATATCAGGTGTGCTCTGTGCTTAATTGTGTAAAATTGGACACTTCACTTCATTACGCAGGTTGGCTTTTTGCTTTGAGAAGTAAAATACAAACTTTTTTGAGCATTCTAAAAAAGCTTGTTAGATGCTAATTTCCTCCCACAAGGTGATTTGGCCTATGCCTTGAATCATCCATTTCAAAAGCATTTCCTGCCTCTTGTGTATATGGGTAAGAGGAGAAGGTAGCCAATTTCATACATCAATAACTTCAATACCTGCACTTAATCATCCCCTGCTAATGAAATGGTGTGTGTATGTCAAATGGTGTGCATCAGATTGTAAAGGGTCCTGAGAACATAATGTCTTGCAGTCCTTCAAAACTACTATAAGACTATGAAAATAAAGATGTAGTTTGTGACAAAGGAGTAAACCTATTATAAAACCACCTTTGTGTCTTTGCCTCTGATTAATGATCAGTGCAGATCAGCAAATTACTAATAACAGAGTTTGGCTAAGAAGCCAGTATTTTAATTCTCTACAACTAAAGCACCTTTTGCAGCAGATAAGCTTTTTACTAGGGATCTTGGTTACTTTTGCAACAATTCTGATCTCACAATAATAAAAGATTATGTAGAACTGGAAAAACAACATAATCTACTATAAGCAGGCACAGAAGACTGAAATCTGAGATGCAAAAATGTATTTTAAAAGAGAGTGTTTCACTACATAATTACAATTTGTTGTTCTCTGCCATCTGGACATACATAGGATGAAAATCTCTTTTCTGTGCAATAAGCTGACTGAAATGGAGATCAGGCTATTAGACTGTTAGCTTTACCATCCTGAAGACAGCAGCTATAAAAAAAGCTTTACGAATCAGGAATGGTTCTGAAGATAAAAATCATTACTAAAAAAAGTAATCTTATTTTGTAACCATAAACTGCAATTCTAGAAACCTGAAGTTTGTGCATAATGGTAAAACGCTGCTTTGAACTTTTACCATCTGTTGAGCACCTAACTCCTATTCAAGTCACGTGAATTGGTCATGCACCTGGGAATTTTTTTCTGGCTCCTCATGCCCATTAGTTGAATGCTGTCAGCTGGATTCTAAACTAGTACGTTAGCTCCCGAAGCTCAGCCAAGTCCCAGCGAGGAATGTGGCTGTCTCCTCTTCATCATCCTCATGTATCAGCACCTACCTTCTGCACCAGAAATTTTCTCAGCACATAGCTATGCACACCCAAACACGTTCAGGAGTGTTTGTTCTGCAGAGGTGACCTTTTCTTCTGTGAGGAACACCTAATATCTACAGCTCAGGTGACATTGGCAGGCAGTGTAATGCCCTTGCCTCTATTTCCAGAGCTGTTTTACTTTTTGACCATCCAATAGTGGTCTAATGTAAAGACTTTCACCTGGGTGATGACACACCAGCATTAGCAAATTTTACAAAAGGTAGTTAATTAGGGGGGAAGTTCAGGCTGAGAAGTCGAGTGGCAGAGTTTCAACCCAGAGGATATTTAATAAACTCAAAGAGTAGGGCAAAAGAAGACTCAATTGGAATAGCCTCATGCATCAGGACAGAGGGTAGCACCCTGTTGGAAAGGACCTGGGATTTATTAGGGCTGTCAGGTTGAACACGAGCCATCAGTGTACTCTAACTGTGCTGCAGGCACAGGGTGATATTTTAGGGGGAGGGTAACTGCAGCTGTACCACTGCATTGCCCAGTACAAGAGAAATGTCAACACTCCGGAGCAGAGGACACCTGGGATTGTTAGTTGTTTGGAACATATGATGCACAGGTAGAGGCAGAGGGAGGAGGATTTGCTTAGTCTGAAGAAGAAAAGGTTAATGGAAGACCTGGTTGTATTCTTCAACTTCCTAAAAGGCCAGACTCTTCTAAAAAAACAGTGAGAGAACATAATGGTCAGAAATTCCAACAAGGGAGACTTGGGTTGGAATAAGGAAAAAAGTATTAAAGAGAGAGTGGATTGCTTTAGCTAAAGGGAAATCTCCATCTTGAAATCGCCATCTGTGAAATTCTCAAAGGCACTTCTCTCCACTAGCTTATCAGAAATTAGGAACTGGTCCTCTGTCATTTGTCTCCTAAGGTCAGAAGTTCGATTTCAGATTTTATTTGTTAGATAAGCAGTACCTCAAATGGATTCCTAAATTAAGCAGAGCATGTGTGGCCTTAGGGAAGTATAGCAATAATCTGATTTGAATAAATTGCTTTTGTTACCTTTACAGTTTATTTTCTATGTACTACATTTGCTTTAATTTTGTGATCATAGTTCGTTACCCTTTACTAGGAATACCTCCATGAGAAACAGAATGAACAGACAAAATTAGCATTATTTTTCTATTTGCTAGTAACTGAGAATGATTCATAAATAATCTTACAAGGGTTTGTATTTTTGATGATTTTTGCCCAGATTTTTTTTAAGACTTTATGGGGTTTTTTTCAAATATGTAGTTTTATTGAAAAAGCCATTTATTGTTATGCAGAAAGAGCAAGGCATGTACATTCAATAAAAACTCTTATTTTAGATTAAATTTTTAAAATAAATGAATAAACAAAATAAATAAAAACCAGCTGCCGTCCCTGCAGATAGGCAGTCTTACTGGGATGTTAAAGCTCAAGTACCAAGACATCAGACATAAGTTCTGCTTGTCAGAGTGCTTTTAGGTGTACAGTATATTGTTAATTTGCATATATTTTATTTTTCATTTTGTCTTCAATGGAAGTTTTTCTGATTAGTCTGCTGTGTGCTGTGTCTCATGAATGACTTGAGCAATTTATGTGAAGTTTCTGTCTTTCCAGTCTCCAGAATTTCTCTCTTCAGGTGGTATCATTGTTAAGTTCCATGTGTTGATTCCTTCTTTTCAATCTGTGGTTTGTAAGAAATTGTCACAAACATTTCCTTTGCTAGCTTTCTACTGTGTGGCTGTCTGTTTTCTCTTTGTAGAATTTAGTTCTTTGTGTTAATATACAAATAAAAAAGCTCAAAATCAAAGTAGGGATACCCCACTGCTAAAACACTGTTCTAGTTTTGAAATATGTAATAGAACAGCACCAGTTAAAAACATGATTCATTCATTGTAACTGTTTGTTTCTTGTTAACAAACTATCACAGGCAGAACTGGATTACATCTTAGAAATAAAAGTTAGTAATTTCCAGGGAGAGAGACAATTATCGTGATTATGGACAAGTTGTTTTCTCTTGCACTTTTGCCCATGACTCACAGTGCACAAAGAAGAATAAAAGAAGGAAAAAAACCCAAACTGAAACACGACAGCGAAAAGGAGAGCTAAGTAAATATTAATTATTAGTAATTATATTAGTATTAAGATGATAGTCTAGAATGCTTTTAGTATACTAATGGTTTTTATGAGACTTCTAACTGAAAGATATGATTTTGATTAAAAGGTGAATCAGTGCCCCCAGACAATTCTGCGTAACAATTAAATTATTTTCGTAGAAAATAATTAAGTGCAAAATTACATAACCTTGATAGGAGGGAACTATTTCAGAATTTCATATTTAGGATCCAGCTGTTTTTTTCTCTGGTTTCTGAAAATTCAGGTAGTTAGTGACAGCACTGATAGCTTCCTTTAGGTTATCTCTATGGAGTAGGCTTAAGAATGTTCATCTGTTGGAGGAAAAGATGTATCATACCTCCTGTTGTTGTAATTCCTTGATTTACACTGTGCTAAATAAATACTATTTGAAAAACAGTTGTGCTGGGTCATATGAAAGGTCCATCTGGTTTCACTCTCTCTTCTCCAACTGTGGCTGGTAAGTGTTAGTTGAGGAAGAGAATAAGAATTTAATAATAAAGTTTAGCAGCTTCCTGGTTAATCTGAAGAATACTCAGTAGGTAATGAAATACTGCTCATCTGAAACATTTTTCTACACAGCGATTATTCAAATGTTAAGTAAAACAGCCTGTAGTGGGTTGATCCTGGCTGAATGCCAGGTGCCCACCACAGCTGCTCTGTCACTCCTCTCTTCAGCTGGACAGGGGGGAGAAAATATGATGAAAGGCTCATGAGTCAAAATAAGGACAGGGAGAGATCACTCACTGATTACCGTCATGGGCAAAACAGACTTGACTCAGGGAAAATTAGTTTATTACCAATCAAATGAAAAAAGAACAAAAATAAATAAAAGTAAATCTTAAAATATTTTTACCCTACACCTCCCATTTACCCAGGCTCAGCTTTACTCTCAATTTCTCTGCTTTTTCCCTCCAGCAGACCAGGGGGTTGGGTTCTCTGCTGCTTACAGGGAGGCCTCCTCACACTCTTCCCCTGCTCCAGTGTGGGTCCTTCCCACAGGAGACAGACCTCCACAAACTTGTCCAGCATGAGTCCTTCCCATGGGCTGACGTTCTTCAATAAGTGCTCCAGCTGGGTCCCTTCCACAGGGTGCAGTCCCTCAGGAACAGGCTGCTCCAGTGTGGGCTCCTCTCTCCAGGGGCCACAGGTCCTGCCAGGAGCCTGCTCCAGCACGGGCTTCCCATGGGGGCACAGCCTCCTTTGGGCACCTCCCGGGTCCAGAGTGTGATCCTCCATGGGCTGTGGGGGGATCTCTGCCCCGCCATGGAGCTCCATCGGCTGCAGGGGCACAGCTGCCTCACCATGGGCTGCACCACGGGCTGCAGGGGAGCCTCAGCTCCGGCACCTGGAGCAGCTCCTGCCCCTCCTCCTTCACTGACCTTGTGTCTGCAGAGCTGGTCCTCTCATTCTCACTCCTCTCTTCAGACTGTGCTTGGCAGTAATTTTTCCACCTTCTTAAATCTATTATCCCAGAGGCACTGCCAACGTCACTGGCTGGCTCAGCCTTGTCCAGTGGTGGGTCCATCCTGGATCCATCCGGCACTGTCTCTGCCGGACATGGGGGAAGCTCCTGGCGTGTGCTCACAGAAGCCACCCCCGTAGCCCCCACTAGCAAACCCTTGCTATGCAAACCCATATGGCAATATGATTCTTAATGACTGAATAACATGATTTTGAATAGCAATATAATTTTTGGCAGTATTGATTTCTATTTAATAATAGATGTAATATATTTACTGGAAATATTTCTTAAGGAAGAGTTTTTTCTAGTATAGATATATCTCAGTTGAGTAGCCAGCCATTCTACTGCAGTCAGGCTTATAATTAAACATCACTCAAAGGCACTGCCATCAGTGGCCATCAGTAGAATGGCATGCCATGTACATTAGGGCAAGTTAATATCTGAATGGGGTCAAAAGGAATATCATCATCATTGTTCAGCCTCCTACATCCTGCACACCTTATTGGTTTCACATACATGTCCTCTACTAGAATTTCTGATTGATTTAGGTTTAAACAGCTCAACAGAGTTCTAATGTTTTCACATATGAAGAGGCTACAATGCAAGAATATAAGGCAGTACATAAAATACACTTTTACAGCTAGTGCTAGTAACGTACTCATGTAAGTTAGAAATTCAGTATTGTTTGTGTTTAGTGTATTTTAAAAAGCCTTATCTGCCCTACAAAAATGGATAAGACCATTTCCTAGAATATAGTAAGAGATAAATCTGTTTAAAAGATATAAATAACTAGGAGACAAGTCCTTTGAAAGCCTGTTTTTATAACCACTTCTTTTTCTATTTGTCTTTTCAGACAATATGAGATTGTGTTGGACATACTGTGTTAATTATATGTAGGGTTTTGTGGAAATACATTCTGGTTTAGAAATGCAAATAGGCTTTCTGTAACAGTACAAATATCCCATAAGAAATGACTTGTATGATAGTGCAACTTCACTTACAGGTCAGATAGAAGAAAACATTTAAACTCTGAAAAGGTTGGCTGGTCTGTCACTTAATTACCAGTACAGAGAGACCATGTTATTGGATAAATACTGCTTTGTGTTCATGGTATAAATTTTTATCAGTTATATATCAGGTTGTTAACCCAGTATTTCTATATGTGTATCTCACATCAGTCAAGATGTTGTGATACAGAAATAATTTGGTTTATAATTTAAGCAAAAAATTCAGTCAGAATGAATATTATAGTTATTTTGTGAATGTTCTCATGAAAAGAAAACATATTTCTAGAACATAAATTTACATTTACGTTTACGGTTTTTCTCTGCATGACTAAAGTGGTCAGAGAGAATTTTTGGCTCAGAAATATAAGAAATAATGAATTTAAATACAGGTAGTGGGTGTGATCTGCATTTCTTCACTATGTTCCAATTTTGTTTCAGTAATAACCATAATGAGACTATGTGTCAACTGCGGGAGAATGAGACACAGTGAAGGCATCCATGAAAGCTATGTGTTTGTTACAAATCCACAATTAAAAGAAATAGGAATATTTCATTACCTTCTTTAGGAGGTAGTCAGGTGATCAAGCATGGCTTAGTAAAATAGAAAGTTGCCACATCGTATAATGACCTCAGCCAAGAAAAAATAGTTACCTGTGTCAACATACAAACTCAGCTGAACATGCCAGCCTTGTATGGAAGAATTTACAGGTCCTTCAGGGCCAAGCAGTCTCCCTTCCCTTGCTCCTGTCAGTCTCCACATTGTCACCAATGGTCACACCCTGTGATCTGGAGGCCTGCTGTGACCACCTGGCTGCTGGAGCCGTGCCTGCTTGCCGGTGTGATCCATGCACACGGGGGTCACGCTGACCGAGAGCCCACCGTGAGCATCTGCTGCGTGCTAATGCACAGGTCACCAGGGCGTCTGAGGGTAAGAGGACTGGGGATTTCTGCAGCAAACGGCAGTCTCACACATCCCAAGAACAGGAGTGCAAGAAAAAAGTACCCTAAGTGGAGGGTTCAGGAGGGTTATAGTGTCACGCAGCCCTGGCTGTTAAAGTGATTGTGTTTTTCTGTGAGAGGCACAAAGGATTTGTGGAGAAGACTCGTAAATGCAATGGCTGGAAATGTGGTACATGTTAAGAACAGATCTTGAAAACAAACCAGTCTCGGTGCATTTTGACCACGACCAAAACTCCAGTAACAAGGGATGGCTGTGTCTTGGATGACATGGAATTCAAACAGAGTGTCCTGGACTCGCTGGCCTAGGAGTGCTTCTGGGTAAACAAGAACACAGCTTCACAGGTGCCAGCCCTTCTTGGGCCTTTCTCAGATAGCACTGGCTACAGCTGTGTCAAAAAGATAATCACCGTGTGCTAAGGACATCCTGGACCTGTACTAAGGACATCCTGGGTCCGTGCTGTACTTCTCAGATGCGCTTTCCATGTGATGAGAGGGGCAGGCCTTTAGAGGCACGCTGCTGATATGAGAGAAAGCGAGCAGCCATGGCACCTGCTATGTTCTTCTCTTATATGACAAATGTCCTGTAAGTATGTTTTGTCTGTCTCTAAAGACACATCACATGGTTTTGGCAGCTGCTTCTTCAGAGAAGGTCATTGTAAAGAAAGTAAGAAAGTAGACAGCAGCAGAAAAAAATATTGTTCTCTCTGTAGTTCTGTGACTTCTTATTTTATTTCTTAAAGTGTTTCTACTTTTAAAAACAGGCAGTTGCCCTGTTTCACTGATTTCCTCCAATGATTTTTTTTTCTGTTTTTTCATTTCTTGAAGTGGTCAGGGATGACAGGGGTGAACTGCCACAACCCCTGAACAGTGACTCTTCAAGGAAGGATGGGGGCTTTGGATAAGTAAGGACTGTAGGAAAGGTAAAAACAGACTGTAGTCTGTTTGCCCACCTGTAAAGCCCTTTCCCGAAACCTTATTGATTCCTTTGACTTGTTCCTCCAACCTGCATCTTCTTTGCTGTCTTTCTCCCAATCCTATGTGCTTCCTGTTCTGCCTAAATGTCAGACGTCTGAGGGAACTCTGATGCAGAGTAACTTCATGGAGGCTAGTGCAGTTATACTGATGTAAAGGTCATTATATTGAAAATAAAGTTAGGCCCATGCTTTCTTAATTTAATAATATCTTGCTTTCCATAAATGATCTGTTGGTATTGAGGACTGTTTTTTAGAATGCAATAGCTTATTTTAACAGATATCAAGCCAGCAAACTCTTCTAAATTAATCAGTGTCTAGAAATGAAATTATTATGCTTCTAGGTTAGCCATAGAGGAATCTTCCTCTGTTGATCATAGGGCAGCTTAAAATCCTTACCTAAACCAGAATTATAAAGTGGATGCACCAGTTATATGAGATGGGATGAGTCAAGCTGATAATCCCTTCAGAGACTGGCCAGGCTCTATTCTAGAAGTAGGTATGGTTTCTTATATCCTACTGAAAATCTGCTTCAATTTTTCATACTCCAATGGTTAATATCCTTTTAGTTTACTGTCTGATTTTATGTGTGTTCTATTTCTACATCTTGTTTTTTCTCCAGCCTTGTTCCTTAGCCTAAACTGCTATTGCACTCTTCCAGTACTTACTCTCTTTTGTATTTATAGACATACATTACCTTTATGGGGACAAGTAAGTGCCTGTTCCATTTTCTGCCTCAGCCTTTACTTTGCCACACTAACCCAGCCAAGTTCTGTCAGTCACCTTTTAAGAGATAGGCTTTAGAGCCTTTACCTCATCTTGGTGATCTTTCTTTTCATCTGTCCTAATTTAAAAGAATCTTTCTTGAATGTAGGTGACCTGTCTTCTGCGCATATGAGATTTTACTACTACCTTAAAATATTCACCTTAATCCAGTGCTCCTGGGATCAGTTGTCCTTTCTTGGCAGTATTCCACCAGAGGCTGAGTGTGCTTGTATTGACTTGCCTGACTGGCTTAAATATTGCTGGTAGTGTAGCCACAGGCACAGAGTGCTCATTAAAAGCTGAAAAAGCTAACTCAAAATCATGGGGAAATATTTAAGCGCTATCTCACACTTCTCTGCCTGCTGCCACAGTTACCAGGGCTGCATTACGTCAGCTGGCTATAAACTAGATAGCACAGGTACAAATGTCTAAAGTTATCATTTTTACAGACTCCAATGATAGTTCTTCACTATCAGCCCTCATCTATAACTGCTAAATCATTAGTGATTTGCTTTTTGTTCTCTTTTTCCATTAACCTAACTCCAGGGCTGTAAAGTCTGCTTTGAGAAGGGGCAAACTGTACGTGCAAACCATAAACTTCTCTTACAGAAATTAAGATAGTGATAGTGTGAACAGTACTTCTTGGTTCACCTTAATTTTGAAAGTTTCTTCCCTAGACAGAATCTTATCTTTCTCATACCCCCTTTCCTGTTTTGGTCTCCCTGTGTTTAGCAGCGTAAACCAGTTGCAGAAATAAGACAGCTAACAACAGCCTGCTACATCTCTTCTGACTGGTTAAATGCATGCTAAATTCTCCCTTGTGTTCCTTTTCTCATTTTCGAGGTGATAGCATCTTTTCAAGCACACATTCTCTATTTACCAGAAGCAGTCTTGTCCCTTTCAACACGGGGAGCCACTGGTAGAATTTTTTCAGAGCTGGCTGAATGCTACAGGCATGTGATAGATTTTAGGGCACAGTTTATGATACCATCAACCGAGTCTTTTCTGCCAGCTATATGTGCTGTTCCCCAGCATGTTGTCCCTAGCATTTGTTTGATCCCAGAGTAAGCCTGTTCAGAAATTTACAAATAAGAGGGGATAAAAAAGGGAATTGTCTTCCAGTACCAGCTGAGCTCCTTAAATTGTCTAACATGGAGTCAAAAGGATAACACAGCACACATGATGGGAGCAATGCAAGTGGGGCTGCAGAGTGACACTGATCTTCTCAGCAGCAGCTGGTGTTTAGCACAGCCAAATCATACTGAAGAGAACACCAGAAGCTTTGTAATTTCTGTGGGGATAGATCATAAAGTACATATTCCTTACCTGAAAATATTTGTCAAGAAACACAAATGTTTGACAAGAAACTGTTAGTGTGATTGCTGATTGTTTCAAATAGTCTGAGGGATATCCATGTGGTCACAAGATATGAACAATGCTGACCTTGATTGGAGAGACTTGACTCTAGTAACAACTTAGTATCCACACTCCTGAAATCTCATTTCATTACCAAAAAAGTCTTCTTGCTCCATCTTCTCCCTTAAAATTTTCACTACAAATGCATATGTTTTATTTTATATTCAGTTCACTGGCATGGATACAGAGAAGATAAAAATGTGATTCAATGAAAGCATTAATCAGAATACGTAAAAACATTTTTAGGTAAATAGACATAGATGACTAGTTATTGGTTATGTTAGTAAAATTGAAAGCATTATTGCATAATCTGAAACTCTTTTCAAATCACAGGAAATAGCTTTCAAAATTTAAAAAAAAACCCCACATTTTTCTCCTTCTGTTTAATCACCTTTTTGATGTAAAGCCAACACCTTTCACTCTGTTATAAAAAAGATTCTTTTTCCTACTATTCTAGAATATAAAACATGGACTACTGGCACACAAAAACTCTTATGGATACAATTTATGTTTAAGGAGTATTAGGTTTCCCTTGAAAATAAAATCATAGCCAGTAAGCATTCAAAAGGAGCCACAACAACCTGTAGAGTATGTAGCTGAGGCTCACAATTATTCTTTTTCTGCTGCTGCATTCCTACACTCCAGAGCACACCTCTCACCTTTATAGCCATCACACTCCAAACATTGCTTGCACTGAAGAGAATCACTGTTTTGCCTCAAGCAAGGAACATAAGTGTTGCAAAACTGACTCCTCCTCTAATGGGGTGAGCATGTACAAGTACACAGAGTTGTATTTCTCCTAGAGCTGCCAGGCTGAATATTTTGCAGTCAGAGCTCTAAAGCTTACAGGCTTTTTCTTTGTTTATCCTTCTTTTGGGTCTTTCCCCTCTCTTTCTTCCTGGATTTTTTTCCTTTTTTAATATATGTGAAACTCTTTCAAACGCTGGATTTTCAAGTCCTTGTTCAGGAAGCATTCATGAGCTGGCATGGGTCAACATACATTTCATTACCAGGCAAAAGTAAGTACTGCAGTTAAACCTGTTCCTACTGTATGTTTACCTTACTATAAAGGGTTCGGTGTTGTATGAAGGACAGAGTAGACTGTAGTTCTGTTGGCAGGAATTAAAAACTTACAAAAAAAAAGGTAAAATCAGTTCAGCTTGGTATGGTATGCTGGATATCATATGGCTCACATTCTGAGAAAGGAAAAAGCATTTCTACTTGTGAATCAGTGATCTCTTTTAAAATACTGAAATAAGCTGTGGACACAGAGATGCCACTCCTTCTGAATGCTTTTTTTTAAGTGACAGTTGGACTGTGTTTATTATTTTGAAGGATTTTTAATACTCTTGGTAGCACTAATTTCATATTACTGCTTTATGTGATTTATATTCACTAAATATACCTTATTTTTGTTATTCATTAATGAAAATATTCTCTTGTAACTCCCATAACTGCCGTCATATCTTCCACTGTCTAATGTTCCCTAGCTGTTATTTTATTCTTTCCGTGTTACCCTCTCCTGTGTTTGCAGATACAGTCACTAGTTATCAGATTCTGTTTTGTATTATTATCTTCAGAATGTGTTGGTATTGGCATAGACTGGCAGTGAAAGGCTGAAGGGAAATGGATCTCAGAGAGAAGGGAGAGAAAGGCTGGTAACTGAGCTGGCAAGGAGTAAAGAAAATGATGTGCTTTGATCCAAAGAGCATCTATTCAGCCAATTTTTCCTGCATTCTGTTGAAACGCTGTACCGTCAACATCTGTAATATTTTCACTATTCCGACAGTCACCTGGGAATTCATTAGTACCCTGGGAATGAATACAGTTTCCTTTGCTACGAGTTCCCTCTAGAGAGCGCAGCAGCCTGCGAGACAGTTGTGTGGGTTCTGTGCCTGTATCACCAGCAAAAGATTTCTGCTGCAGAAATGCTGCGCTGCAGCTATCAGTCTTTCCTCCTTTTGAGAGTTGGCTTGCTATTGTTGAGCTGCACCAGGCACTCCCCCGAGGCAGGCAGTTGCATTGCCCAGGCAGCGAACAAGTTTAGCAACAAGTAATGCTTGAACATCTGTGCAGGGAAAGCAGCCATTTACCATGTGCATGTTTCACAGCTCCGAGCATCTATAGAAAGTCTGCAGCGTGAAAGCACCTCAGCCTGCTGTGACAAAGTACAGCCTGGCTGAAGTCCGGCACAAGGGTTGACGTGAATCCTCCCCGTGGCTTGGAGCAAGCAGATCCTGAAGGGAAACAAACTCTAGGGAAATCCAGTTACCATAAAGCCAGCAAGGTGCAAAAACTGATAGGTAATCCTAGCAATTTTTTTGGTGGTGTTAAAATTGAACTGGAAATCTGCCAGACTAAATTTTAACATGAAATATATGATGCTTTGAACGAGCAAGTTTTCCAGTGGACTGAGCTGAATAGGATAGTTCAGGTCTCAGAATTATCATCTTTATTTTTCAGAAGGTCTTTAAAGTTTGTAAGCTATTTCCATTTTAATTATCATCTTTTTTTGTTGCTCAGTGAAATGTACTGTTTTAATGTGCCGAGTGTTCATGTCTTCAGCTGAATTACCACCCATAGCAAATGAAGCTCAGCTATCAGAAACAGGGTGCTTGGGAACAAGGGTGGCTTTTGAAAGCTCTGGCCTTCATTTAGAGGTTGTGGAAGTTTGACTTCCATGCATACATTACTGCAAGGAAGTAAATGAAGGTTAGCCACTTCATTCAGCTGTATCAGGATTTGAGTTGAAACCTCTAGTCTGCCAGGCGTGTTTTCTTCACTAGAATCAGACACAGGTTAATTACAGACTCAGAAAACAAGAAATGCTTCATTCCTAAAACCTCTTGATTTTGTCTTGTTTGAAACTAATATTCTGGCATTTCCAATCTCTCAAATTTACGAACTCTAAGTTTTCTATATATTTATGTACCTGAATGTACATATCAATATACTTTTTATCCCTCAGGCAGGATTTTTTAGAGTTGTGTCACAAACCCTTGCTATGCAATACCCTTCTCTCAAAGTCCTACTCTTCCCTGAAAACTTTAGCTTTCTGTGGCTTAAGCACCGCTTTTGGTTCCCATTTATTTCTTCAGTGCAGCTGCCTTTCAGAGAGGCTGTAGGGTTGTTTCACAAGGTAGGATCAAAGGGCAACTCAGCCTACACTAAGTTTTTGGTTGTACTAATAAATTGGACTACTCTAATGCTCTGATAACTTCACTTACAAAGACTTTCTCAATGAACTTTTCCTCACTGGTCTCCTAGAGTTTTGGGGGGATGCCGTAATTCCCTGGTTTGGTCTCCACTCTTGTTTATCTGTGATTGCTATTGCATTTTTCCTCAGCCTAGCTCTGAATTAGAAATCTCCTATTACGTGAGTCTGTACTTACTCAGGCTACATGGGCAGCTAGGCTAAACTTAGTTCATTTGAGGCTGATCTTAACCCTTTTAAAGAGCCAGCCCATGTTATTTTAATCTAATTTATTCACTGGTCACCTCTATCTGTACCTATTCTGCAATCCTCATCCTCACTCTAAGTTATCACTGTGGATCAATTTAATTAAATATTATGAAATCCAGTGTGCAGGGGTTTTTATGAGCTAAATAATGAGAGAAGGAAGGTTTCTAACTCTCATCCTTCCATCTTTTGCTGCCTGGCTTTACTGAAGATGTCATGACCTTGCTCTGAGAGAATAGTAACTCACTATCTCACTAGGTAGATACAGGTTGGTAATTGGCTCTGTTTAACATGAACTTTAATTCTTCTAAAAACTTACCTGTTAAAACCCTGTCATATCCAGGAGACTATCTTTGCAATCACTTTTTAGTCCTAAAACTTTATCATAACTTCCAGTAGAGCCACTGGTGATTTCCCTGATTGCATCATGTACCTGCCAAGTGCAGCCGTGGGTCTTCCTGATGACCCTTCCTTTACTGCATGCACCCCATACATACCAGCAGCATATGGCCAACCAAGCAGAGTTGTTCTCTTTTCTTGCCCCTCTAACTCTTAAGTTAGTGAATTTAAAACGTGAAAGACTGAACATTCAAAATGAATGTTATAATATCTCTGCTGTTCAGGATTGCATTTAGGTTGAGTGTTATCGCCTCTGTATATAGGCTAGATTATCAGTGATCCCTCTAGATTTGCAGTTAATGATCTCTGAAAAGGTCTCATTCAGCATATTTGTTACATCTGATATCATCTGTTTTCCTTGTCTTGAGAAATTTTCTAATCTCCTGAATTTCAAACCTCTTACAACCTGAGGTAACCCGAGTTTTTTGGCATGGTAATTCTCCTTGCAAATTCATTGTTCCCTCGAGCAAAGTCATTCCATATTAACAGTACTTTTAATTTGTCACATTTCCACTTCTGGTGAACATGTGATACATAGCATTCCCTTTGAGCAAGTATGTACTGGTTCATAAAAACAGTCAATAAACTTGGCACTGGTGATTTCTGAAAACTTTCAGACCTTTAACTGGAGCAAGAACAATCAGGAGAAATCATGATATAAAAATGGAGGCTTTAGAATTCACAACAGATAATCTGTTTGATGAATAGCACATTTTGGATGCTGCTGTATGGTGTGACCCTTCTTTCTTGGATGAAATAGGAGATGGCCTTTGGAAAAGTAAAGATTACTTGTAGCCAAATCTACATCTGCTCACAGCCTGATCCAAAAATTGGATTGCTGCTGTTGCTGTTTCTTCACCCCTAAATATTAGCTGAGAAATCATGAGAGTTCAAGAAAGACAATCCAAAAAGAGTAGGTTTCTCTTTCAAAAGATTCCTTTTACTTAATCCTGATGCAAAGAGAAAATAAAGAACAATTCACTTCAGTGACTATAGGGCAAAGTCTACCTACCTTATGAAAGGTAAGTGCGTCATTGTTTTGTGACTACAGCGTAAAAATAGGAAAAAACACATTGAATATAAGTACTTCAAAAATAAAGATCAGTTTTTAAAACACCAACACTTAATATATTTCTTTACATGAAAGTGTTGACTAAACTACCATGTTTAACTAAACTACTAAACTACCAAGTTCAGTGGTAACGTCTGGGCATCTGAACTCAGGATTCTCATGTGGCCTCTTTGCTTTAAGTAACAAAATAAAGTATTTTTATCTAGATAAGGTAACTGAGTATGATTGTACTATCTTGTTTAATGTAAGGAAGACAAACAATAGTTTGTTGTCTATTTGTCACTCAAGGCATGTCTTCTAATCTTTTCTTCAGGAAAAGTCTAACCACATGTGTCATGTATCATCTCTGTATCCTAATCATCATATATCTGCTTAGCCTAAGTAATGCCAAATTACTCCAAACTGCCTGTAACTATTACTGTTGTATGTTAAAATAGTATTTGTATGTAATTTCTCTCTCCAATTACTATTATATATTGTTTCCTAGTTATTTTATGTGTAGCACCTCTTTTCATTCCTTGTTTGAGTGGCAGCAATGTAGATTTCTGTTGTGATTTAGAAAATTCAGGAGAGGACGAGAAAAGGCTACAACCAAGGGACATGCCACTGGTCTCAGTTAAAGAACAACTTTGGTACAAGCTGGTGCAGAATCCATTCCTTCAACTGCTGCTGGAAGACCTGACCCTCAAAAGTCGGATGGCCATTGTCACCAGAAGCCCTTCCCCCTGTTCCAGCCATATGACCCACTTAAGCCAGAAATTTATCAGATCCCTCAGGCCTTGGAAGTCCTCCCATTGTCCATGGGAGTTACCATTTCCGTACCATCACAGGGATTATGCTCCATGTAATCCCTTATCCTTATGTTAATGTGGAGATCATAGAATTTTCTGAAAATGCAAGCCTGGCTGATTACATAGAAGACACAATTATTCTGTGAATTGTTTTTAATCCTGTTTAGATCCACAGGACAAAAAAAAAAAAAAGCTAAAAAAACCAGCTTTGAAAGAAAGGAAATGGTGGCAATGGGAGACAGGTCACCATCACCCCAGTGATCAATTAATAAATAAAGTCTCATTGAACGTGACTTAAATGTTGCCTAATGTTTGTTTTTCTGTGTGTATGTAGTAACGGCATGTAAATAGAGCACAGCACCTGTTAAAAGACATTTTCTATGCTCCTGGGGAACTGGGAAGCTTTGGGAATTTTACGCCCCTTTCTGAAACAAGCAATACTGTTGATCTGAACAGAAAACAGGTGGCTTCATGTCATGTAAACCAAGACTTACTATATACATAAGGCTGTGAAAAAGTCCTTCAGAAGTAACAGATATTTGTGGTCTATTCTAAGCACAATAATAACAGCATTAAGCTCATTTTAATGGTGGTGAACATATTATCCAAATGTGCCTGGACTGTGTGTCTGAAAGGCAGAATGGGTTCTCAAGTAGCTGAGGCTTTTAAAACCATTTTTTCTGCCTCAGTAATTACAGACCAAGCAGGGAATGGATGTTCTTAAATCAGCCTTCATACAAGCTGTTAAATTAAAATAATTTTCACTTCTTTGTTACTAGTAATGAAGTAGATGCCTCTGGCACAGATTGCTTTAACAGGACGCTCGAAACCAAGACATGGGGATGTTTTACAGTACACAGTTACCATTGCTACACTGATGTGTTACTGGAGTTTATAATAAAGAACTATAACCAGAGCTTCTCCATTACTATCAGAGTCAAACCTGTGTGTGAAATGTCCAAGCTGTGCCAGGAATTGGAAAACCATGTCTGGTAATTGGTGTAAAATGAGAGTAAATATACCTCCACTCAGAAAGGAAGACCATGAGGATGTTTAGGACAAAAGAAAGATTTAACAGTAGTAATGAAGAGATGTTCACAGGTATTGGTTGAAACTGGGAGAAAGGGACAGATGTACTGCTTAATAGACTACAGTCAGCAAGATATCAAGGGACATTTTAATCCATTGGGCTTTAAAAAGTGAACAATATTGAGGGCAAAATTTAAAAATCTCTAGCAGTGAAAAGACAAGGGAAGATACAGCTGTTTGTAAAGTCGTGTTGCTTGCCCTAGAAATTTAACAGCTGGATAAAAGCCTCTCAAGTCCATGATGTTCAGCAGTTGGAGCCAGAGTGGGAGAAAAAGAAGGATGGTAAACTGCGGTTTTTACATCATGCTCCCCAACAAAGCTTGTACCAAAATATACCCACAAAACACAAGTTTGAACTTTACCAAACAGCTATTCAAAGCCCCTGGAAGCTGTCAGGCCAGTGGGAGGTGAGGTTTGCAGAAATACAATACTCAGACAGCTGGAATAATATTAATAGTGCTGCTGGGTAAGACATGGCATTATTCTTTGTGGCAAGTCCATTATTCATCCATATGCATATTGCTGGAATGTATAAACACTTACTAGTTCCAACAACAGAGCTTTAACTGTTGACCAGCTATAGACCTGGTCTTCAGTCCTGCAATTAGGAAAACAAAGCTTAAAATGGATGAAAATTCTTGTATTCTTTGTACAGCTGGGAAGCTAGTAAGTTTTTTGGAAACTTCTCCTGGGGTTACCAGTGACAGCTTCCTTTTCCATTGACATGCCTGGAAGGTTTCTATCTCCATCCACCTCTACATAAAACCTTGTTGAGTACCAGCTGGTTTGAGATTTATTAGTCTCATTCTTGTGCTGTGTTCTGGAAAATGGTAATAGCAGTGAGCTCATTGCAGCAACACAGTACAAACTGCATCATGTGCCAGTAAACCAACATCATATTGATAGAGGAAGCACCAGAAAAAATTCAAATGAAAACAAGCACATCTTATTTCACAGTGGAAAGGAGATTGTGAAGTTTTATCTACCAACCTGGAATTTTCTGGTATTTTAAGAAAGCTCACCACCGTGTAGTAAAAATAAGTAGTAAAAGGAGTGGTAAAACCATTAAAAGCACCCCTCCTTGTACATGAATTATTAAACAGCCCAAGTGGAGTAGAAGCTCTATTCTACAGCTTCTTTTCAAAAGCTCTATAATTTTTCTAAAGCAGTTTGGAAATTATTAAGCCACATGTTAAAATTGTGGCTGAAACCATGGCCAGAGATGTGATCAGATATGTCTCCCAGGCAGTTGTGGCCGAGATGAACTCTGGCAAAGCAGGAGGTCTCTGGTGTTGAGAGGCACGTCACAGCCCTGAAGGGCTGTCCTTCCTCAAACCCTTAAAAGGAAAAAGATGGGAAGTGCTTTGTATTCTAGCCACAAGAAGTAAAAGAATAACAAACCCTACTGAACAGTAGAAAAAAAGCATGAAATGCGGAGGAGGATGGCCCTTTATACCACTAGAAAAGGTGATACATTTTAACTAGGCTGCTTTTTGTTCATGGCTGCTCAGAATAATGTACTAAACCCATACTGGATTGGTTTGAAGTGGTTCCAATGCAAACAGGCATCACAAAGAGCTTGTTCCTTGAGATGCCTTTACTGTCAGCTGTAACACAATTTGCTCGCTGGACTTGAGTGGGAAAGATTGTGTAGGTCTGAACAACAGTGCTGGATCTTTGCTGCAAAACTGTTCAAGAGTGAACCTGATGAATTACTTGTTGACTATATTTAGCCAGATGGATGATAAGTTAGGAAACATCCTGAGTCTGTAAGCCCAGCCTGCTCTGTAACAGGTGACCTGGAAGTTGCCTTCAGGAGTTCATTTCTTGTCCTAACAGGAGCCATGCTTGCTGCTGCACCGTGTTCAGGGGAGACATTCGCCTTAGAGAGGCCTTTGGGTAAGTGTAACCCCCTGCCCTTGTCACACTGGGTAATTTGGGTTTGTTTCAGAAATTTCATCACCTCTATCATTTATCCAATGGATATGGTCTCTTGGGGAAAACCCATTGTGAACTCTTCTTAGACCCCCTACACTTGTTCCTGTAAAGTTGAATTTTGGTTCTGGTTTTCCATTTTAGTAGGCAATGTTGTCTCTATTTTACAGCACGCACAGAATCCAAAGACTCACCAAGTAATACTGTACAGTAATCTGGTTGGGTTTTTATCAGTCTTGTTAACTGGTGGTTGTATAAGTGTTTTGTCTTATTGGGTTTTTTTCTATTAATATTTAAATTTTATTATTGGTACCTCTTATTAAGCAACATGTAAACTTTTGCAAATATGAATTAATTTATGAAGTGTATACATTTATAAATATTTATACACACCTTACTGTATATTTTTTAGAGATATTTACGTGTCACCACGAGGGGCTGGACCTGCGGCAGGAGAAGGTGGGCATGGCACCTGCCCTGTCCTACCTTGTGTGAAACATTTATAAATTAGCTAGAAACCCATAGTCTATATGAAACTACTGTGCAGGATGGCTAGTCCTTAGAAAACCACTTACAACTGGTTTTTGGTGGGTCACTGTCAGAGCAAAAGGGCAGATTGAAAACAGCTGCACAAGACTAACTCCTTTGTGTGGCAACTAATCTATACAGCATTATACCAATATTATACTAGAAAACAGTGAAAGGTGAGGGGCTTTAGCTTATTGGACAAGAGGAAGAGAATGAAGTTATTTTTATAGATTGCTATATGGTTTCTGATAAGTAAAAACTTGCTTATTACAAATGAGACTAAGGTGCTGCTCTTAAACACAGATACACAATTGCACAAATACATGACTGATGTAACAAGGGTTCAAGAAAGCATTTGGTATTGTGAGAGACTGGATAGATAGTGATTAATGACTCAAACCTTCGACCACCTGCAGTAACCACTCAGGTGCTGTAAGAGAGTGGACTCTTGGTGCTAATGGCTCAAACAATCGACCAGGTGCTTTGGTAGCCATGCACAGAGTGCAGAAGGGTGTGCATGCCTGGGGCTACAAGCTGGTTTTATAGATGAATGAAGAGGCTGATAAGAGGCAAATCCTGAGAGGAGGGATATGTCCTTCTCATCATGCCCATGTCCTCCCTTACCTAATGACTCAGCTGTGAAAACTCCCCTCCAAAGCAGCAGGACATTCACATGTAGGATGAAGGTATTCATCTTGGCTGATGGGCTATAATGGGCCATGATTGATTCAACTACGCTGACGTAAGAGACAGCTGCAACATCTTAGAAGATGTCAAAGACTCATGAAATGTCCAGTGACCCAGTATTACATCATCCAGGGGAGGTACAGGGGGCGTTTCCACCTAGCCTCAACATAATATAAACCCCATGGAGCTGGTGTTTTGTGGGTTCTTTCCCCCCTGCTGCCTCTTGATGGATGTGGCCTGAAACTACTACCTCAATGAGACTGCAACCACGGAGAAGACCAGAAGAAGAGGACCAACAGGACACCGTTGGAATCTACAGAGTGGTGATTTTTTTTCTACTTATTCGCTTTCTCTGATACTTTTCTCTCTCCCCCCTTCCCTGCCCTGTTTTTCCTCTCTCTCTATCTCATATTTATTATTAAATAAAATCTGTACTATTAACATCAGAATATGGTCTCATTTGCATCTTAATATGGGCTGAGTAATCTCTCTAATAATTGTAATAACCAGATTTTAACAGGTATAAATAAGGAGTTTAACACTGCACAAGAAGAACAGGAGCCAGTAATGTCATCCTGCTGTGCAAAAAGTAAATACCATGCTGGTATTTACAAATGGGAGTGCAGTTTAAGTTGTGCAAAGTGATTTTGTTATTCCCTTCAGTATTTTCAAGGCCTCAACTAAAATACTTTGTATTTCTGAGGCACAGTGCTTCAGCAAAGATAGATAGGGAGTCTACAGCAGAGTAAGAAGATTTAGGGATCTGGAGAATGTGGCATATGAGAAAATTTATCAAGACTGCTATATCTAAATAAGAGAAGATATATTTGCAGTGTTCAAAGTAAGGTCTCCTGGCTCTGCAGAGAGACAGGAGCAGTCTGTAGTTTTGTTGCTTTTATGCAACAAAAGAAGTACTTGGATTAGGTTGTAGCAAGCAAGATACAGAACAGACATTAAGAACGTTTTATTAACAAAGATACTAAAGCAGTAGCCTACATTGCCTAAGGAGGTTTCAGAATTCCCCTAATTGGAGGTTTTTAAGAACAAATTAAGCAAATCTCAGGAACGATATTGGCATTTTTGATCCCTCCTTGGGGCCATTGGGGTCTAGATGACCTCTTGAAACCTCTTCTAGTTTGAATTATTGAGAAGCTTTTATGCATTAAATTACTAGGTTTCACATTCTTTGAAAAGGGAAATATATCTTTGGTGTTTTTACTGTACAGAGCAAAGTAATTCTAGGCTCTGGTCATCATAGAAACTCTACAGTAATATGATATCTAATTAGCATGTTGTGTTGAAGTGTAACTGTAAACTGTGAGTCCCTGTGCAATCTGTGATGTGGTGGGTTGACCTTGGCTGGCTGCCGGGTGCACACCTAAGCCCTTTTGTCACTCCCCTCTGCAGCTGGGCACAGGAGAAAAAATAACATGAGACTCGTGGGTCAAGGTAAGGACAGGGAGAGAATCACTCATCAGTTACCATCTTGGGCAGTTTGGATAAATTAATTTATTGCTTATTAACACAAGAGTAGGATAATGAGAAAACAAATTAAAAAAAAAAATTCTCTCTATTCCATTCTGCTTCTTAGATTCAACACCCCTCTCTATTTCTCTATGTCTTCCCTTCCCCCTGTAGGGGGACGGGGGGGTGGGGGTTGTGGTCAGTTAATTACACATTTTTCTCTGCCACTCTTTCCTCCTCTTCCCCTGATCCAATATAGGGTTCCTCCCATGGGAGACAGTTCTCCATATACTCCTCCAATGTGAGTCCTTCCCATGGGATCCAGCATGGGCTCCTTGCTCCAGGGGTTCCCAGTCCTGCTCCAGCATTGGCTTCCCATGGGTTCACACGCTATCCCCTGCCCAAAGGTGTAGAATCCTTCAGGAGCTGCAGGTGGGTCTGTGATCCCACGTGGATCTCCATGGGCTGCAGGTGCACAGGTATCTCACCACTCACCTGCTCCCACTTCTTCACTCACCTTGATACCTGCAGAGCTGTTGTTCACTCCTTTCTCACTCTTCACTCTTACTGAAGGTGCTGGGGTTTTTTGTTCCCTATTTATAAATACATAAATAAATATTTATAAATACAGAGGTGCTACTGCTGTCACTGATGGGCTTGAACACGGCCAGCAGCAGGCCCATCTTGGATCTGTCTGGCATTGGCTCTGTTGGACGTGGGGGAAGCTCCTGGCAGCTGCTCACAGAGCACCCCCATAGCCCCTCTAGTACCAAACTCTTGCCACACAAACCCAATATTATGTGGCATAATTCAGGTTATCTTGGCTAATTTGAACTTTATTAGAAACTGTGGCAGTGACTGGTATAGGTGAAAATCTTTTGGTGCTAGCACATCATCTGTACTAGGAATCAGTCATGATAATCTCTAGTTTATCATTAGAATATGTTCTTGTCACTGAAGCCACAAACGGAATTTAAGTCAAGAATGATTGCTGTATCATATTTGTGGGGCCTTTAGTGTTAGTTTCCTCCCAGAGTGCTGGGGAGGAGGTACTCAGCTCAGCTGACCAGTAATGGTGTATCCCATTGAACTCAGGGGGCTCGTGATGTCCAATCCATTTCAAAATGTCTTCATTAAAATGAATTTTTTTAGATACTCTTTTGGGCTCTGTCTAACTAGTAAGAATGTACAATATGAGTAAGAGTGTAACAATATGCCCTTTATGTGCCACAGCCTGATTTATTGGCAGCCATAATCCAGAAGAAATTACAACAAGGCTAACAAATGCTTTATGTTGAAGAACTACAAAACAAAAACTTTGCAAACCAGAGCAGTTTTGAGCAGGCAGCAGATGGAAGTGGGAAGCTATTTACAGTACACAGTGATGTTACACAACAGTTTTTGGAAGAAAATGTGGAAAAGAGTCTTTCATTAACTAAAACTGTAAGGGAAATTGGCTACATTACACAATGCTAAAAACCAAAATATATTAGCTCCTTTGGAGCCTTATATTAATGTAATAATGCTAATTTAAGTGCTTAAGCTAATTGATTCAGAACTAGTTTTTTTATATGTGAATGGCATTAATACTGACAGGTAGACAGACCAGAAATATTCTGTGTTTCAGGCACAAGAAATCTGAATACATGTAAGCCAGGGGTGAAGCTGATGAGGTAAAGAGATGCTTTTAAAGCAGATGCATTTTATGACACTCAGATCTTTTGAAAGCAGGGCATCACCTGACCCCATAAAGAACATGAAGGGGTAGTGCAGCTGTTGAATAGAGTGTTTAATATCTGGTTTGGCAATCAAATTCTGAACTAGGTCACAAGTTATTTTCATTGAAAAATGCATAGTAACATATTTAAATTATTTAATAATTCTTTTAAGATTGATCTCTTCTTTCTAAAACAAACTCCCATGCTTTTTTTCCTCCTACTTGTGTTTCTTATTGTAATTTTTAATCAGAAATTCTAGCTGAAGTACTTGAGAGGCTAGGACAGTCATTCTCGAGGATTTTTAGAGATTCAGCTTCAGGTCCTTGCGGTCTTTCAACCTGAGCCTGGATTGCAATAATTTCAGTTGATTTATCTTATCCACTAGAATAAAAGTACTATGACACCATTTCTTTTTCAGTTGAAAGAAATCTGAATAGCTAGTCTGGAATCATTTAGCTTCATGTCGCCAAGTAGTTAACAGGTGTTAATATCTAATATTAATGAAAATAGTTTCATTCCTTCTGTCAGTAGTTTCACTCTTCATAAATAATACATGTTAACTGTAGCAGGGTTCCTGACTGTCCAGCATTGCAGATGAATGGTTTTGCTGCTATACTATGTTTGGCATCTTGGTCTTTGGTTCATTTCGTATTTAATAACTCTTCAAGGAGGAATAGTTCAAGCAGGCTAATCTGAGATACAGAAGTTGAGACTCATCCATAACTCAGTAGTAAAGGCATTGGATGGGGTTTGAGAGGTGATCGGAGGGTCCCTGACATTTTAATTTAATCATGCCTGCCCTTGATGGAGGCCATGAACCAGGTGCTGTACAGAGAGGTCAAAGAAAGAGTTGACTTACATAGTTAGCTATGTCTGACTTCATTTCTGCCGTGCATTCTGTGATAGGCAAGGAGTAGTGTAAGGCAGGAAATTTATCTTATTTAGGAAGGACAGGTTGTTTTGGTGCTGTATTGTACAAAATTAACTGTAATGGACTCTTTAAATCTCAAGAAGAGCTGGATTCCTATGTAAGGTTGTTAGGAATGAGATAAGCTAGTGATTGGGCCCAGAGATGCACTAAAATCATAGCATATTATGAAAGTAGGACAAGCACTGTTGTGAACATTTGGAGGAACAGGGATGGAAATAAAAGATATTTTTTTAAAATTACATTCAAGTGGGATTTAGAAATTGCTACAAAAGAAAGCAGTCCAAAAAGCCTGGGACATTGAAATGGGCATGTCTTGGAGATTTTATGTCTGATAGAAATTAGGTAGTCTAAGTCTGGAGTGTGGAAGCATTAAGGCACCACAAGAAGGGTTTCTGGATATTGCTAATGCACAGTGAGGAATGTATTCATTTTTCCTGTTGTGGAAGGAAGGGACAATACAAAAGTATTGTGTCAGGACAATACAGCAGCGTTGAAGGCAATATTTGATGAAGCACTGTACCTAGATTGTGTCCAAAGAAGTGGGGACAGGACATTCCAGAGGACCTCCCATTCAAGTGTTCATACATAATATAGAAGATTAAGTAGGGCATCGACAGAACAAGATAGATTCTTTTCTAAAAAGGTGGAGACAACTATTTCACTGGAGCCAGGAGGTGAGTAGTTGAGGAAAACAACACTTGCATTCAGGTTCTTGATCTGAATCAAGGAATAGAATGTCTTGAGCCAGTATTTTCTATAATATGCTATTATGTTTTTTGTTCCATTTAAGAAAGAACATTTTCCCAAATATTCACGCTTGTAATGATCTTTGTTTTCCTTCTTCGAAGCTGAATCTATCTAAGAGCATGAAAGTTCTGCTCAGGCTCCAGCCCTGACAAAGAATCTCACTTCTCTACATCTGTTAACAGCTGTTCCTCCTGTGTTAGACCTCATGTTTGAGTTCCATTCCATTTTGAGTCCCAAAATTCTATCCTGAATGCTCCAGTGCCAAAGTCTCGAAACATGGTCCTTTACAGTAAACAAATTGACAGGTCAATGTGCAACAAAATACACCATTCACTGTCACAGAGTCACAGAATCTATTAGGTTGGAAAAGACCTCTGAGATCATCTGAGTCTGTAGCAGGGCATCTTGCCCCCAACAAGAGCTTATCTCTTGTTTGCTAACCAGTCAGATAAGTCAAACAGGACAAGCTGTCTTGTAGTGAGTTATTTGTGTGTCATGGGGTTAAGAGTGATCTGGTGTCTCCCAGCTGCCAATAAACATCTTGCCATCAAAGTGAGATCTGGAAGATAAACTAGATTTATGATAGACTGACTCCTCACTTCACAAACTATAAAAGCTACACCAAAACTTTCACAAAGCAGAAATCTTCTACACATTCCCTGGAAATGTGTGGAGTTTCTCCCATGAGCAGAGACATCCATTTCATAGTTACTCCCCCAGAGTCTGAGTGAAAGGAATCTGTGGGCATTATCGTCATTTTGGTGGTAAGTTACATTTGAACCCTAATCAGTACTATTTCTTTTGCTACCTTTAATATAAGTGCTTAATATCTTGCAGTTTTCTGTTATGCTGTAATCTACTAGTATCTCTTTTTAGTTTTATACTGGGTAGTGAGTAACTCTGATTAAGATCTTCCGTCTGTATCTCCTGTCTGTTTAATAATTCATTGTTTGAATAAACTTGATCTGCCATGCTTAGAACAGAGAGATTTCTTAAATTTAAACTGTTGCCAAAAATATGAGGCTAAAGCAGGGCTTGTCTGAAACCCTCACTTGCTCTGTAACAGAGTACAACCTATGACCTAACACCACCTTGTCACCCAGAACATGGCACTGAATCCATATCCAGCCTTTCCTTAAACACCTCTGGGTGTGGTGACTCCACCACCTCTCTGGGCAACCCATTCCAATATCTAATCACTCTTTCTATTAAGAATTTCTTCTTCACATCCAAACTAAACCTCATCTGGAACAGCTTTAGACTTTGTCTTCTCATCCTGTCACCAGTTGCCCGGTTTAAGAGGCTGACCCCAGGCTGGCTACACTCTCCTGTCAGGGAGTTGTGGAGAGCAATAAGGTCTCCCCTGAGCCTCCTTTTCTCCAGGCTAAATAACCCCAGCTCCCTTACCTGCTAGTGACAGAACTTGTGTTCCAGACCCTGTCCCAGTTTCATTGCCCTTCTCCATCACTTCTGAGCAGATTCTGGAAGCAAAGGAGTGGTGAACACCTGATTGCTGTTTCCTGACTCCTGTAAAAATTAATTAACAAGTTCAGGCCAGAATTCTGTAATGTTCCAGAAGGAGGAGGCAAGTGGGTTTTTTTCCTGCCTTTTCCTGTCCCTGCTGTGCCAGGTCAGCTAAGCAGCAGAATACTGAACTGAGTAACCAGCTAATAACAGAAACAAGGAATAACAGAGGAAAGAACTATTCTAGATCTTCTGATATTTGATGTGAAACCAGAAAGAATATAAACCATTAATAAGGATCAACTAAAGAGTATTTCCATTACACACTGCTTTTAATATTAAAGCTAAAGAAATGACACCCTTAAACTTTTATTTCCTACCCCTGTCCTCCCATTCACTATGACTCCATTGTGTCAATACAGCTGTTTTATTTACAGAATCACAGAATAAGCTGACTTGGAAGACATCCTCAAAAACCATGGGGTACAGCTCCTGGCCCTGAACAGCACCCTGCCCAAGACTCCCACCATGTACCCAAGAGCGTTGTCCAAACACTTCTTGAACTCTGTCAGGCTCTGTCAGACCACCTCCCTGGGGAGCCTGTTCCAGTGCCCAACCACCCCCTGGGTGATGAACCTTCTTCTGAATATCTTCCCTAAACTTTCCTGAGATTAGTCTGGTGTTAATAAAAATTGCAGGTTATTTTTTAGTGCAATCCACTTCCTTGATTATCTCACAGGGCCATAAGCAGCTGTATCAATCCAACTGAGTAAGTAGGGAATTTCAGTATGTGAAGGGGAGTAAGCTCAGTCAGGAATGTTTCCTGACAGAGCTGTACTGGTGTATATCAATGTTTTGCAGAATTAAACCCTACCAATTGGAAGTGAGGTCAGTGTAACCTACCCTCCTTGTGTAAACAGTTTCTGTGTTTAGGGCTCCGACCCAGCTGGGGAACTGCTGCCTTGGTTCTGACCACTGATAGTGAACAGTGCTTTACACAGACCTGAAACTTTCCTTTTCTGTATATGTGGGTAATCACAACTTATACATCCAAATACAGGTAGATACAGTCTAGAGTATACGGGCTAGATTCTGCGATCTGTAGAACATTGCTGTCTCAGATAATTTTTTCCACTTGACCATAAAGCTTTTTTTTTCTGACCAGGGGAAGACCAGTAGCCACAGGTTAAGAATTAACATCATGCTCCCAAAATTTTTACTTCTCAGACTTTGGTCTTATTATCCCATTGCATAGGGATCCTTACTGCTACTTGAGAAAAGTTGCTGTTTGTGTCTTTACCTGTCTTTAATCCTCACAGCAAAATCTCTCTATGATTCCCACAAATAACTACTAACTTTTCCCAGTTCATAAAGGAGCGTGTGGCTGTTTTCTGTGATTCTGGAGACAGATAGCTCAGCAAAAGATCACCCAGGAAGCTCTTCAGCTGTGTGAGAGACCCTTTTTACAACTCTTGCCTAGTAAATCCATGAAAGTCTGGTTTTGTCATCACAGTTGTACTAGGATTTATAGCATCAGCTGTTTTCATTCATAGAGGCATGAGGAAATATTGTTGAGGCTAATAACCAATATAATGAGTACCTGAAAAAATGTCTACTGCATTTCTGCTCTTGTGTGTTGCTTTTCAGCTCACTGCTCTCAAGAGACTGCTGCTTACTAGGTTCAACAGGTCACTGACTGCATAGGGACAGCCTTAATGAATACAAACCATCCATTTTCTATTTAACAGGCATATTCTAATAATATTTTGATAGTAGGCAGTAAAAAACTAGTTTTTCATTGGCTTCAACATTTTTACTTCTTCGCTACATCCTCACAGCTGAACTAAAATTTCACAGGGTTTATCCTTAGAGCTTGCCTGAAACAAGGTGCTTTAAAATGATTGGGTTTAAGTCTTACTGCATAAGAGTTCAAACCATCTCCACCTCCGTTCTTGTGTTTTGACTGACATTCATCTGATTTGTTCAAGAAGATAAAATAACAAAAAACCCCCTATCTCTGCAAAAAGGAAAGTGATTAGGACTGATTAATTGCTGGTTCATGTGAGTACTGGAAATGAGAGAGTAGAAATTTCTGGAATGTATTGGTCAGGACTGCTGAAATTAGTTAAAGCACCATATAAACTGACTTAACTGCTCAGCATCACCAAAAAAATCCCTTCACTGGAAGAAAATTACCCCCTATTACAAAATATGAACTTTTCTCTCATGGGTTGACATCTGTAATTTATAAGTATGTTGGAGCTTGTTCTAACAATCTTTGTCTGTAGAGAGAAATTCCTTTTGAAGGTAGATGTCTATTAGCTGAGCCCCTTCTGTTTCAGAGTTGGCGTAATTCTGCATGTTAAAATCCTGTACTCTATTTTGGTTAATACCTCATACCATGCTTTAGGTGTTTTCCTCTGTTCTAATCCAAATAAGGAAAAAGTTAATATTATGTTAAATTTTATGAGAATAGCTTCAGACTGGTATAACTAGAATGATTGCTTCTCCCTTGCTCAAAAGGTCTGGTCTCTTTCCTAACTAATAATCACAATCCAGTTGTGCTGCCAGAATGAAATGAGCACCTATATTTTTCAATCAGCCTCTTGAATGTGGAGCAGTAAGCGTCCAATGACTGATGACTGGCAGCTCATTAACTCCCATATTAACTGCCTCATGGGAAAAATTAAAAGAGATTAAATCAACGAATTAAAGAGTTTGTTGCCATTTATTCATTCCTTTATTTCAGCTGCGTAGTTTTAATGAGTTAGTTATTTACTTTTCCTTACAGTTCACATCCTCCTGCTCAAGGCACTAGTGAGAGTTAAGCTGAAGCAAGAAACGTTTTAGCGTATCAGTGTCATGCTGAGAACAGTTTCATCACATTTGATATAGGACTGAGAGATTAAAAACTGCCTCTGGTCGCCTTGGTTCTGCTGCTTTCCCCACAGGAAGCCTCCCATGTTTAGCTTGATGTTCCATCTACCCTGAGACGCAGGCCCAGGCTGGGCAGGTTGGCAGGCCGGGCGGTCGATCTGGCAGTGCAATCCTGCTCAGCTGCGGAGCAGGGTAAGGGTTAGCTCTTGGCTCTGGTGGAGGGCCCAAAGCCTGCCCGAGCGTTTCCCAGCACTCGGACACAAACACAATGCAGGGCAGCAGCCCCCGGCCTGCCAAGCGCAGTGTTCCGTGTGGGGCAGATGACGCGCGGGCCCCTCTTCGCCTTTTGTTTCCCGTTGCCTTGGCCCCCAGCTGTGCTGAAGGGTTTCGCCTCCACAAGTCGGTCGTGTTTTTCTTTAGAGAGTCTATTAATGCAAACATTCTGGAGCATTTTACAAAGCAGATATCTTACCCTGTAATGCATAAACTGAAATCAAGTGGCACAACTTGCACTGAAGCTCTCTTCTGTGTTGCCTAAAATAGACAGCCAGAGTTAAAAATACATGGACGAGACTGTGTTAATTTTACTGTCAAGCAGAGGCTGTATATTTGTGTAACTTGTTGGAGAATGCCGCAGGCAAGGTGCATGATATAGTAAACCACTCTGCCAGCAAAAAATGAAGATTGCAGGTGCCTGGAAAACGCAGTTCGTTCAAAAGTCTAGTGAAAGCCGAATATAGAGACCCCCTGGAGATATACCAAAATAATACTGATTTTCAGGTATGCTTTCTGGTAGAAAACTATTAATTTACATAATCTTCAGTGAATCTCTAATGCTTAAAAATACCTTGACATTGTTACAACTGATCAGAATTCAGCAATGAATTTGGTCAGAAGGATGTATATTTAAACAACTGAACAGCTCTTTAAAAAAAACCATATCATGGTGACTATCATAGGCTAGCTCTGAGGGGTGATCTTGTTGTTCTTGTTATAGAGAAAAACATAACAAAAAATCACTCTATCCTGAAGATTTTTGTTTGTTCTTATATTTTTCCAGTGAATATTTTTATAAGAAAAAAATTGATTTTCTTCTTTATGTAAATATATTTATGATTTTTTTTAGTAGAAAAATGGCTTTTTCACAAGCATTTAAAAGGGCCCAGTACAAGTAAAATTTCACCTTGTCCATGTCCCTGTGTGATTTCAAAGACATGTTGTTGTTTCTGTATTATATCTTCTAAGCCTCCCAGCTCCCTCAAAAATTGGGCATGATCTAGCAGGCAGGAGGCATTAGGTGTAGGTGTAGCTCTTTTTAGTTCAATGTAAGAACACAGACAAGTCAATTTTTTTTTATTTTTGGCAGAATCAGGATTTGCTGGATCAGTACAGGTTACAGGATCTAACATGAAATAGCTGAAATATAGATTACATCAGTTGTTTCATAATTTGATTTTGTTATAGTAAATCCAAATTGAAAAAGAATACTAAAGCTGTTTTTGAGCTATAGGGACTAACTTGAATTCCAAAGCATGATTTATTTGTAAGGGGTCTGGAAGTTCTGAATTACATTGATGATGTTAAGTTCAGGAAAATACACAAAATCTCCAAGACTGTAGTGTTTCTTATAGTTATTCCCAAAAGATCTCTGGAGAGATCAATACTGCATTTGCCTCTGTTTAGTTCAACCTTGATGATGCAAGAGATAATGAAATGACACAGCCATAGCTAGTCAGCAATAGCCATGAAGGTAAATAAGGTGGGAGGGAGGTAATCATATGTGGTAGTTTAGGTCACACCATAGCCTGGAGCCCACTGTACAGGACATCAAGAATAGTTAGCACAAACCAGTAGGTAGCAAGTAGTGAGTGATGAAGGTAATCTTCACAGAGTGGAAGCTCACTGACTCAGAACTGCTGAGGCTCTGGAGACCAGGAGCAGCTTCCAGGTTAACAACACCCTTCCAGCGATGAGCATGACTCTCCCACCAAGATGAGCTATCAGGGATCATGATAAGGACTTTATGGTAGGCATCCACAGGGAGAAGCAGGGCACAAGCTGACAATTGACATGACTTATTCTCTGTGCCAATTGACAGGGGGAAAGCCACAACACTGCTCTTCAGCCAGGAGATCTGGAGTTGAAGAAGGTTTCTGAAATCAGTGGAGACTGCTTGAGAACAGAGCGTGGTAAAAGCAGTTACTTCTGCCCTTTTTCTGGATGAAACAGATTATCTTGACTTACTTAAGTGCATGCAATATATTAGCCTCAGATGTGCAAATGGTACTACATGTTCTGATTTTTCTTTTGTCCTTGAACTCTGTATCTGCAAATATCTTGGGATTTGCTTACGTCATAAGAACTAGGGTAAGTGGAGTTGTTGGATAGAGCCCTACTGTGAGTGTCCCATTAGAAACTTAAGCTGTGGGCAAGCTACAGCTGACATAAAATTCATATTAGCCTAGTAAGAGAATATTTCGCTATCATATTATTACCAAAAATTTATATAATCTTAGAATTGAGTTTTACATTCAGCAATACCCCAAGAAAATTAATTCCCAGTGTTTTAAATTAAACTGTGAGGTAGGTACATTATTTAAGTATTGGAACAAACAACCTAGATGTTAGCAAATATCCACTAGGTTTTGTGTTTAATGAAAAGGAACACAGAGTTGAAAGGAAAGACTTACATGGAAACTTGCAAAAACACTTCAGACTCTGTTAAGAAGCAGATTTAGGATGAAGTCCACTTAAAAAAACATTTGCAAGTAAATTTTATTTAAGGTAATAAATCCCCAGTGACTTTGAACTGGATATGTTATTTTGCTGTTTTATTGTTTGGCTTTTTCTTTCGGGTAAAAACGGTGCTAAAATTATAGATGTAGTTAATTACTTTTCAAGTATTTCACTCAGGTTTATGGAATTAAGTTGAACAAGCAAAGCTTGAAAGGTCATGTGAAAACCTTGTATTTCTTTAGAAACTAGTATCACCAGAAAAAAAGCTATTTTTTTACAATAATCTGCTCTCAAAAGAGCTGTGTGTGTTTGCTTGGCATTTTCATTTTCATGTAAATGAAAATTTTCATGTATAACTTTGTGGGGTTTGTGAGAATTTTATTCCTCAAACAAAAGAAACAAACCTGAGTATATAACTTGAAACTGTGTATATAAGACATCAGATATTTCAGTTAAAAAAAAAAAAAACCCAAGCATTTTCTTTTAAAATTGCAGGAGGTTTTTGAAGGAGCTGAAATGATGAATTGATAAACATCTGGGCTAAAGCCAGCTTTTATAAAACAATACCAGATCTGAAAACCACAAAACCAAGAGTGTTTTAGACACAGTGACAGAAAGCCAGGCTGCTAACACAAAATATACTGCCTACGGATCTGAGAACAGTGCCCCAAATTGCTAACACACATCAACTCACTGAGCTGGGTTTCAACATTGTTTTTCATTTCATAAAAGCGTACAGATTTCAGTAGATTTTAACTTTTCTCCTGCATTGGTTTGCACAGTTATAAACCACTTGGAGCTTGCATTTTTCAAGATTTTGAACAAGATTTCTTTTTGCAGATGATTTGGTGAGTTCCCAAGTCATCTACTAATGTTGGATAATGGGGAATCTCCATCACATAATTGTCTGGATGTGATATAAGAAAACAGAGCATGTAATGGTAAAATTTGTTCTCAGATATTACAAAATGACTCAAGAATGTTGTGTATATGAAATCTATATTAAAGGAGAAGTTGGGAGAAAATGATGCGGGCAGCTTTGTACTGGCTAGAGCAATTTAGAAAATATGGTGAACTTCAAAACAGCTCTGAACAGAATGAAATGTTGAAGCAATTTGAGCTAGACTAACTGATACCTCTCTATGTAGAAGTGCAGTAAATCTCACCCAACTTCAGTAAAACATCTTTTTTTTTACAAATAGGAAATTATGAGACTGAAAAGTGGGATTTAGAAAAGAATTTGTAGGGCTATACCTCAGTAGATAATAACACTAGCAATGAAAGGAAAGCTCTGGTGTACGAGAGGGTTAGTTCTGAAATTCCTCAGGATGAGTGTTGGATCTGAATCTTTAATACTTGTTTAAATCAAGGACTGAGATTGGACTAATAACAAAAATTACTCTTTCAGCCAGAAGCTCATTAAATGGAAACACAGACAAATTATTTTGACAAGCACAATTCTAGCAGTGTTGTCCTGATGTAGCTGAATTATTTCTAGTGGAATTAGAGGAGTGTTAATGATCTTATTCAAAGTTCTAGTCAACACATCAAAGTAGTTTGTGAAGTTCCCCTCATTCATTTTCAAGAAACATGAATTAAAATTGGAGCAGGTGCAAAGAAACGTTCTATTCTTACTATTGTAGTAGCTTTCCTTACAAGTAGGTATCACAAAAGTTATCTTTTTACCCTAGCAAAAAATCCAAGAAGGAATAAAATCATGGAATGGTTGGTGTGGGAAAGGACCTTTTAGGGACACCAAGTTCCAACTCTTTCTACCATGGCCAGGGACATCATAGCCCCATCCATCCAATTGTCTACCATCTGTGAGGGGGCACTGTGTCTCTTCATACAATGTTGCAGACTGCAGAAAGAATGCCAGGAGGAGGCGGTAACACTAAGGACAGAGAGGAAATTAAAATGTAAAACTCTGATCTGAATCATAAACACGTAGATGTAAAACAGAGAGTAAAATTTACGGGAAAATTAGAAGATTATTCTTTTTCATCAAAGCAGTTAGAGACCAGATCACTTCCCAATAACAACACAGTCAGAGCCAAAGAAGTAGCTACTTTAAAAATACGTCTTGAGTAGCTAATTAAGAGTCTTATGCAATATGATTATTCATAATAACAGGTGTTTTGGCTGATTCAGGTGGTTGCTGTCTCTGTGAGGGCAAATCTATAGAGAAGTCTGTGGATGACAGATCGCTGATATATTACAGATCTACAATAACTCAAAAATGATTTTTCAGTGTTGTCAGCTCTTTGGAATTGTCTGGTTTAGTTTTTATTTTGGTTGCCTGTTACACATATTTTGATTGCGGGCCTAGGCAATGGTGAGAGCTGATTCTTGTATGCAAGGATATTAGATTTTCTCACTTTAGAGCTTTTGATGTATCAAGGAAGATTATAAAAGCTTAAATATGATTTTGTGAAGCTAAGGTGCTGCCTGCGGTGGAAAGAGAATACTTTATGGCAGTTGGGGAGGCTGTGATGCCCTCAAGCACTGACTGCTGTTAGAGTGGCTGGGCAGCACCTGGAGGACAGATCTGGCCAGTGCTCCCTCTGCTTTCATGACTGTCTTTCCCAATGTGGGCAAGTGAAGATGGTTCCTTGGGAAAAAAATGTGAGGAAATGGAAAAGGCAAAGGAGTGTAGTCCCACCTTCCAGATGCTTCTTTATAGTCACTGTTGCCCATGTTAGTGACAAGTGTCACTGAGCTTCTAAAGCCCTGTTTTGTTGACCTCTTGCTTAGGTCAGTACATGTTGACACACTGAAAAGTGAGGCAATTGCCTTGAACCTGCAATTTCCTTTTTATGTGTTATTGTTGGCCTTTCATGTGTTAACCCCTACTAAAACTTTTGGGAGTTTTGCTTAGAGAATGAGCCTGTTTAACTGTCAAGCTAAACAAAGGGTTATGAAGAAGAAATATATGTTTCTGTAGCCCAGCTCTGTTCAATGAAGATAAGCATTTCACATTATTCTTTAAGTTTGTTACCCAATTTTTTAATAACCCATCCAGTAACATTCCTGACCATGTCCAACAATGTGGAAATCTGCAATGTGCATACAAGTGGGAGTAGTAATTACAAAAATGCTTCTGGGCTTTATACTCTTCTCACAGATCTCTTGGATCCCTTGATAATCTTTTTCAATAAAGAAAACTGTATAAGCATTAATCATCAAAATGTAGCAATATCCTATAATTTGGTGGGACAGGCAGCTTGGCTTGCCTGGGTTCTGCAGAGTGCTGTTTGACATTTTTTTGGCATTGGCAAATTCAGGAAGGGTTGGGTTGGGTGACTTACCCCACAGCAGTCCTCACAGTGCAGTGCTGTGTATTGGTAGCTAGAAAGCTGCTGATAACACACCAGTGTTTTATACTGCCAGGCAGCCTCGCACAGCATTGAGACTGTCTCCAACATGCTCCCTCCAAGAGGGCATGGCGAAGATCTAGCATGGGACACAGCCAGGACAGCTGAACCAAGCTAACCAAGGAAATATTCTATGCCATAATGTCTGCTTGGCAAGAAAAGCCAAAGGAAAGGAGAAGAGGAGGGAGCAGCCATTATTATGGCATTTATATTGCAGAGTCACCTCAATGACTAGTGAGGACTAGCTTCCTAGGTGGTAGCTGGGCATCACTTTCTGATGGAAATTAGGGAATTAGTCTGCTTGTTTTCCTTTGCTTTTGTGTTTAGAGCTTGCATTTGCTTTACTAAACTACCAAAACTACTGGCTCATTTAAGTAGAAAGCCTGGTGAGAACACATATTATTACATGTTCTATTCAAGGAGCTGAGCTACTTTTTCTCAGCTCTCTGTTGTTTCCGTTCATAAACCATTAGAGAAATGTATCATAGCACAGTTTGAATTTAGATTGACCGGTCATGCAGCTGGCTATAATATTTAGAGCTGGGTTTGAGACTGTGACTGAGTTCAGCTAGAAAATGCTTCTGTAAAAGGCGAGGTCCTGTTCACCCACTCCTGTCTCAACTTCTCTATTCCTGCCTACCTGTAGGCACTATCATTCTACATACCCTCTGGTGCTCACTGTATCTCTTATGAGGCTGAGTTACCTTGCTAACCTGGCAGAAGGTTTTTGCTAAGGTAGTCTGTCAGTGTGGATCTCAGCTGGCACATGGAGAAGTGGGAGTACACATCCAGCAGCAAGACATGTGAGGGAAGGGTAACACCCTCTTCATTGATCCACTTTTCCACATGGTCAAGATGTCCCAGCTGTAGACTCAAACACAAAATATGCTGCCCAGCAAGGAACTAACTGGAGACAAAAGTTTGTCATGGTGTCAGAGATATGTATGATCCTGATTTGTGTCAGGGCACAGCTCACAGTGCCTCAGTAAGGCTAGTGACAGTAGCCAAGTTCAGCCATGGGTCCAGAATGGCTGTAAGATCCATAGAGATGGGACTCATCAGGGATCCAGCCAGGTGCTCAAGCTGAAGGTTCAGGGTCAGGGCCGGGATTAGTGGGGCGCCTGGCCCAGCACAGACCTGGCTGCAGTACAGCTCAGGTGGGGCCAGTAAGAGGTCTTGACTTATAAGCAAAATGAGACTACCCATGTAGGCTTCTCAGCAGACCTTTCTGGAAGACCTTTCAAACTGGGCACTTATACCATTATTGAAGCTGACCCTGAGCTCAGCCACCCATCACCCCAGCTAGGGGAAAAGTAGAAAGGGAGTGCTCAGAGCCAGGAGGCTTTCACAGAAGTGTGTTAGCTCAGAGTTAGAACTGCAGTGAAATAAAAATGTTTTGATGGGTTGGGGTGTGGAGTGTGCAATACATTTTATTCTCCAGTGCCTAGAGTGTCTGACTTTTCTATTTTATATGGTGTAGAGAATCAAATAATACAATAACTCTGAATAATATCTGCTTTCTTCAGAAACAAGTGGATGGTGTGTTTGTAGAAAGACAATCACCTACAGTGGAATTTACCCATAGCATCATCTATGGTAGCTCCTTTCATACACAGTAAATAGATCATTCCCACAGATGAGCTATGCTGTGCATTCACAGTAGGAAGTCTTGTGCTCTGCTGTGTATGACCTGTGAGTGGGAAAGCTAGACTCTAGGATCTGGGATCTTCCCTCTCACATATTCATTAACCAGCCATAAGCAAACACGGCAGGATTTATAGGAGTTCATATGGGACTGTGGTTCTCTTTCAAATTCATAAAGTCTTTTAAAAAATCACAAGTATAATACAGGAGAACACTGTTACGATCACCTCCACAAAGGAGAGGTTAACAGATCCCTTGGGGCTGATTAGAGTGAAACACTGAATGATCAATGCTTGTAAATATGCACACATAGTGTTTATTTTAGAACAATTTGTCTGCAGTGGAAAGCAGGTGTGTAGCTGTTTTCGGTTATCTATAGTATCTATAGAAATATGACAATATAAAAACATAAAAGTATCACCTAAGAGAACATATATGGAAAAGTAATAGAAGGAAAGGATAAGAGATTGTGCCACCTGAAGGCCTTGTGACAAGATCTGGTTGTTGCATTTCTGATGTTTGTTGGTCACAGTCTTGTCCAAGTGATGATTGCAGATTGGATCTGCCGGGTGGCAGAGGAAGTCTCGAAGTAGTGGTGGGAGCAATCCCCAAGAAAATCTGCAGAACTCAAAATCTATTTTGTTTATATCTGCTCAGGTTCAGGTCGGAATGCCCTGGGGCATGGGGACTGTCACATTGGATGATGTAATGTTGTGGATCACGGTACACTTTGGGAGTCTTTGACACCTTCCAAGACATTACAGTTGCCTATTACACCAGTGCAGTTGAGTCCATTATGGCCCATCAGAGATGGGCCCAGCAGAGATTAACACCTTCAGGCTATAGTGTTCTGGTACTTCCCCAGCAGGGAAATTACCACCTCTGAGTTCACTTGGTTAAGGACAAAGAGACAGGACCCACCTTACGGGACTTGCCTCTTCCTGGGTCTGGTTTTAATGCCCAGCTGCAGTCTGAGGTGAGCTGTGCTTGCCCTCTGCACAGGGGTGGTTACATTGCACAACAGCAGCCGTCAGCATCCCAGTCTCTCTTCCACTATCGCTTCTGGATGCATTCTTCTCCTCAGACCTGGGATGACTGGACAATAGTACCCCCTTTATCTTAAGTCCAAATTCCGGTTAGTAGGCATATCTGGGGAGGGGTGGGCTTCAGAGGTTGCAGATGAACAGCTGCTTCTTTGCAGTTTGCAATAATGGGCAAAAGTCCTTTGATGTTTAAGCCATTAACCATTTCTGTCTCTCACAAATACATAGCTTTGATAAATTCTGGTTCTATCTTTTACTCAACTAGCATATACAGGACAATGACATGGTTAATGAGTGATGAATAATTCATTATGACATTTAAAGAAAAATGTGGTCTAAAACCAGCTTACATTTACAATGTTCTGGCCTTACAAGAAGAATGTACTTGTCATCATAACAGAGTGGAATTATTCTCTTAAACAAATTGAAATCATGTATTTGGTCTTTAGAAATGTCTTTGGATGATCAGAGCTCCCTGACTTAATTTTACAGAAGATTTTCTCATATTTATTCTGCTTTAACATGTTAAAACTCTATTTGGTTCGTGTTAAGGAAGAGCAAAGTTTTAAAATCCCACTGTTGTCACTTAGTAAATAATTATGTGGCTCTCCATCAGCAGTCTTGACCTAGTCTTAGAGAATATCCCTGATGTAATTCTTCCTTCATGCTGACTGCTGTCCTGAGTCAGTAAGATTGATTCCAGAACAGCTTTCTGTCCCAGTATCATGCAAGTCAGCCAAGGCTAGATAGTGATGGGAGAACAAAAAGGTCATACTTGAATCATTCTTTGCAGTCTACATGTACAGGTGATCAATCTTTTTTCTTGCTGTCAGAAAATACCTAATTTTTCTGGTACACAGGAATAAAATCAAAATATGTGTATAAGGAAGACATGTTTTGAAGGATTCATAATTTTTTAAAGTTTATAAACTATGTGTCTCTTATTAAATTATATTTAATAGGTAATATGCAAATGTGTGTAGTTCAAAAGAATTCTCTTCTCGCTCAGATCCGGTTTAAGAAAATGTCACCTGCTGGAAGTAGAGCAGTGACACTAGATTAGTAGTGGCTGCTTTAACTTTATCAGACAGTTTAAATGAAATTGAAATGTAGATCCACATTTCTGTTATGCTTCTAAAGATGAAAACAGACTTATTTCTACAATTTCACTGTCCCTGTGCATGAGATTTAAATGTATGGGTAAAGGTAGCTTTCAGTATTCTGAGTTTTATAAGATTCCTGCAAAACTTAAATTGACAAGACCTCCAGAGTGTGGTGAAGATGTGTGCCTCCATTACCATAGAAATACCCCTAATTAGAAGTATGCTAATGTGTGTTTTTCTGCAGTTTTTTCTCAGTTCCTATTCCCCCTCATGTAAGTAAGAATCAAAGGGTTTTGACCATCATCTTTCATTGTGCAACTCAACTCACTTAATTCTACAGTGATGAAACAACTTCTCACTTTGAAGTGCAAAGTCTTTGATTTTGCTTTTGTCAGTTGGAATCAAAGTATCTTTCATAATCTTTGTACATCCTTCCTAAACCAATTGCAAATACCTGTTGATCACTGCCTCTAAATTGTTCCTCTAAATTGACAATCAGATTGGACATTACCTTTTCATGATACTCAAACACCTATTTTTGCCTCAGTCATGAGCATGTGCTCCAGCCAGGAGCACCACTCAGGTTGCCAAAGGCAAAGGCAAGTACAGAGAGAATGAAGAACCATCTGCTGTAGGAGAAGATCAGGTTCAAGGACATATATGGAACTTAAAGGTGCACAAGACCACGTGGCCTGATGAGATGCATCCATGAGTGCTGAAAGAACTGGCAGATGAAGTGGCTAAGTGACCGTTCATCATTTTTGAGAATTTATGGAAGCTCAGTAAAGTTCCCACTGACAGAAAAAAAAGAGAAACATAAACCAAAGGGGGAAAAATGGAAAGAGCCTGGAAACTACAGGCTGACCAGTCTCACCTCAGTGTCTGGCAAGATCATGAAGCAGATCCTCCTGGAAATTTTGCTGAGGTACCTGGAAAATAAGGAGAGGATTGATGACTGCCGACAAAGCTCCACTAAGAACAAATCACACCTGACAGATTTGGTGGCCTTCTACAGTGGCATTACAGTGTTGGTGGATAAGGGAAAATTGACTGGCATAAGATCATCTACCTGGAATTGTGCAAAGGATTTGACCCTGTTCTGTGAACTGGAGAGGCATGGATTTGATGGATGGGCCGTTCAGTGGGTAAGGAATTAGCAGGATTAACAGCTCAGTATCTAAGTGGGGACAAGTGGTGTCCCCCAGGGATCAGTAGTGGGACCAGCACTGTTCAACATCTTTGTTGGTGACATGGACAGTGGGATCGAGGGCACCCTCAGCAAGTTCACTGATGACACCGAGCTCTGTGGTGTGGTCAACACACTGGAGGGAAGGGATGCAATCCAGAGGCACCTGGACAGGCTGGAGAGGTGGGACTGTGCAAACCTCGTGAAGTTCAACAAGGCCAAGTGCCACGTCCTGCACCTGGGTCAGGGCAATCCCAAGTACAAACACAGGCTGGGTGGAGAATTGAGTAGCCCTGGGGAAAAGGACTTGGGGGTGCTGTGGGTGAGAGGCTGGACATGTCCCGGCCATGGGCACTCACAGCCCAGAGAGCCAAACGTGTCCTGGGCTGCATCCAGAGCCCCGTGGGCAGCAGGGCAGGGAGGGGATTCTGCCCCTCTGCCAGCTCTGGTGAGACCCCCCTGGAGCCCTGCATCCAGCTCTGGGGTCCCAGCACAGGAGGGACATGGACCTTTTTCCAACAGAGAGTCCACCAAGATTCTAAGGGGTATGGAGAACTGGCTTTATGAGGAAAGGCTGAAGGAGTTGGGGTGTTTCAGCTGGGTGAAGAGAAGGCTCTAGGGACACCTGACAGCACCTTTCAGTACCCAAACGGTCTGTAGGAAACTGGAAAGGGACTTTCCACAGGTGTTTGTAGGGAAAGGACCAGGGAGAATTGCTTCAAAGAGAAAGAAGGTGACTTTAGGTTAGATATTGTGAAGAAATTCTTTACTGTGAGGATGGTGAAACCCTGGCACTGGTTGCCCAGAGAAGCTGTGGGTGCCCCACCCCTGGAAGTGCTCAAGGTCAGGTTATATGGGGCTTTGAGAAACCTGGTCCAGTGGAAGGTGTCCCTGCCCATGGCAGGGAGTTGGAACAAGATCTATGAGCAGCAATCCTTGTCATATCTGCAGCTGTTCCTCATTTCTGTGTGTAAGTATAAGTTGTCCCAGTTTTAAATTTCATTGGGTCAGTACAAGAGGGTGATACTGCTGAACAATGATCTGAGAAGAATGTAATGACTTTATGAATACTGCACATACTTAAGTCTAAGTGCAACTATTACAGATTGGGTCTTGTGAATTTACTATGTGCATTCACAAAGCTTTAAAGAAACTGTGAGAAGAATAAACCTGAAGGCAATCAAGTGTCTTAACATCTTTCAACAAAGATTTGAGCATCGTGCTTTCTCCATAATAATGCACTTCAAAGATCCTGCCAGGGTGACACGGTAGTGTAGTCAGGTCTTGGAATTAAATAAGAAAAAAAAGCACTAAAGGAAAGAAAACTTTTTTGGATTAAGAAAAGGGAAGGGTGTACTTCTCAGGTGGTGTTCTCACTGGAAGAGTCTCAGGTCCTGGCAAGCTATCTGAGAGCAGTCGAGGCCTTCCCTTGCTCTCAGGGAATGGCAGGGCTTAGAGGAACAAGGTGTATAAACAGACTTTTTAGGACGAGGCAATCCAAGAGATAAGGCATTATTATATAGAAGTTCTCTAGTAGCAGCTCACCAAAGCCATTGCTTTCAGAGGAAGCAGATGCTGTCTCAGTGCTTAAGAGGAGAAGCTGAAGCCATGGAAAGCCATGGAAAGACTTCTTTCAAGGGAAGACCATTTCCTTGAAGTCAGTCTCCTCCTGTACTTGAGCACACTGTTTTTGTGAACCTAATAACATCTGCAGATAGACCACATCATTCTTCAGGTGTTGGACTATCAGTAATGGGATATTAATTTGGGAATGTGGAAGGTCCTTCTGGGACTTATTTCATATATTCTGAATTAGTCATTCTGCCTATTCAGAGATGTTTCTGGGTGTTCCTCCTGGCTCAGAAGTCAGCAGGCATCATTTGACCACAAGGTACTCATTAAAGTTTTGGAGCTATTTTACTGTTGGTAGACTCTGATCCTGTAACCTCTCCTCTAGCAATCATGCTCAGGTCCATCCACTAACTTTGCATTGCTGTGATCACGCTGTACTAACATCGCTCCTTTTTCCTCAGAGGCAACATTACCAGCTGGGCCAGAAGTTTTGTTAAGAAATACATAACTGTTCTCTGGAGAAGTCTTCACAACGTTGCATCATACTCTGGTAACTTACAAGTTATTTTAAACAATTTGTGTTCAGCTTTATTATATACTTCATGAAATAAAGTGATTCAGGTATTTCAGGACTTCAGAGTCTCTCTGCAGGCCATGAACTTGTTCCCATGCAGAGAATTACAGTCAAGAAATGAGTGTTCTGACCTTAATTCTTACTGCACATGCTCAGCTCTACTGTCATTAGAATATGACCCCATATTCTAATGACAGCTTGTTACTAAATACCTGCTTGCACCATCAGGTTGTTTAAGGCCTACTGGTATTATCCATAAAATCAACTTGATACAAGCCTGGATAAAATTACAGGAAAGCAGTAAAAAGTTTTGCACTCCATGACAAGACAGTAAAGAAAAATGGACCTGGCTATTTCTGTCTCCTGGCCTACATCAAATCTGTTGCCAAGCCTGAAACTAACTTTGGTTACAAAGTCAGCAGTCTCTGAGAAAAAGATCATGCTTGAGTCTTGTAGCACCATGACTGTTCTTGCCTTTTCTTTTACCCAGTCTTGAGACTCTAAATCTACTCTCTTCACTCCTTGCAAACTCTTCTTTCATCTTTCTCCTCATCCCCATATTTTGGTAGCTACAGACAGAAAAGAGATAGAGCTAGTCAGTCAGAACAGACTTTACTGCCTTCACATCTGAAATGCTAGAGGACATTCTGGATGTAGGTGTCAGGGGTGGCCTTGGTGAGAAGAGGTCAGGGGCTGCCCTGTGCCAAACACAGCTCGTTCCAGCAGTCTCCACAATGGACCACCATAGGACACCACCAAGACCATCAACAAAGCTGGTGGCACCTCTGTGAAAGCACACTTAAGAGAGGGTGAAGTATTGCATGGCAGCATGAGGAGAGAAAGAACCATGAGAAACGGCAGCATGAGCTTCAGGATGTGATAAGAAGGTGCCCTGGCCATCAGAGTAGGAGATCTCTTGCAGCCTGTGGGAGAGACTGTGGCAGGGCAGACACCCACACTGCAGCCAGTGGAGCGCCCTGTGCCTGCACAGGTTGGCGTTTCCTGAAGGAACATCACTGGAGCAGTTCTTGAGGGACTGCAGCCCAAGGCAAGTTCTGGAGCAGGAGAGTAGTATAGGGGAAAGGCATGAGAAGGAAGAAGTAGCAGAGATGAAGTAGCGTGTATTGACCCAATTCCCCCAGTCCGATTTAGTGGTGGGGAGTAAAGGAGTCGTGAATGAAGGAGTGAAGTTGAGGCGGGGAAAAAAGGTGTGAGGAGAAGGTGTTAATTTAATTTTGTCTTTGTTTCTTCTCACCATCCAAATCTATTTAATTGGCAATAAATTAAATTAATTTCCCCAGATTTAGTCTGTTTTGTGCGCGTAATTGGTAGGTAATTTCCCTCTCTTCATCTCAGCTTACCAGTTTTTTAATTTTTCCTCCTGTCTTGTTGAAGAAGGGCATAAGAGTGTCTGGTTGTTTGGCAACTGACCAGGTTTTAACTCACGACGGTTAAAAAAAAAAGGCTTTTTCATTGGTTTGATTTCAGTCTTTTTATGATAAGCAAGAGGGCTTGCTTGGATTTGGCACTAATGCTTAGATAGCCTTAATTTCTGTGTGAGCTCAGAAAATGCTCTATTCAAGGGGCAGTCTCACAGGGCACACAGGATATTTGGCTGTATCTGAACAAGATTTTGCCTCCAATAGCTTGTGGCAGCAGGGCTTCTTCCTTTTCTTCTTTTTCTTTTTTTTCACTTTTTTTATTGCTGCCCAGACTTTTCCTGTTAGTGTTTCTTTTCTGTCAAGACCAAATGAGCAGCTTCCATAATAGCTGGCAAGTCATTAGAGACCCAAGAATGACATCCATAATTCCCCTGTTCCAGTCATTACGCTATGTAACTCAGTTCTACTGTCCTGCATCTTCTTCCTATACTATTTCTAGCATGTACAATTGGTGCTGCTCTGTCTTCTATAGCACACTGCTGGTCTGCCTTTAATTCAGCTCTTGATGCACTTACTGAAAGCCAGGACTCCCTTTTCCAGGCAACATGATAACAGTGTTTGAGCGAAGAGATTATGCTTGCAGCCTGGCATGCCTTACAAGCAAAGATGGCATGATATGACAGGGTGCCTGGCCTCCATCTGAATTAATTCTTTGGAGAAAGCACAGGGCAAGGCTGCCAGTCCTTGTTGTTCTAATCAGCCTCCTCCATTTGGCCAGAGCATCTCTGTCAGCCTTGCATGTGTCTGCTTGCTAGCACACGTGTTTTCCGTAGTGACTCAAAACATATTCAGGAAGCCTTGCAGTGGAGATTTCACTGTAAGAACATGATTAGGCACAGGCCTGAGGAACCACTGGCTCAGGACTGTGCCCTGTCCTTTATGGTATCCTTAAGGATGCCTTCCTTCCAGAACTGTGGTCTATTACACTTTCTTGGGATCTTTGTATTAGGTGATAATGAAACAGACTCCCTGCAGCTGTGCTTCTTTTCATGGTTGGCTAAAGCTTGTCAGACTGATCCTTCCAGAGGGAAGGGGATTTCTTTGTGTGTGAGGCAAAGGGTGGGTGGGAGCCAATAAGCTCAGTAGCATTTATATGCCTTGCCAGAAGAAGGAAGGAGTGTCCCAGCTGGATGGATTTAGCTGGTAATTCTACCTCATAGTTTTTGAATTGCAAACCTAGATGAGCTGATGTCTGTGGAAGATTTATTTAAAACAGTGGTGTACCAGGGTGAAAGTTTATACCAGGAGCTGCGTGAATAGAAGCTTTGCCCCTGCTTTCAGGGGAGGTATAACAGCATATCTTGAAGATGTTTGAATATTCTTTTCCATCATATTATGGTGATGTATTCATGCACAGTTACAGGCTCGAGGATATTCAACAAGAGTTCTTCCTCCCCACTCCTCTCCCAGTTGTCCTTCTACTGAGATTTGTTAGAGCCTTAATTTCTTTACTTTAGTTTTGCACTTTTTCCCTGTCCACTTATGATCTGTAGGCACTGATGTCCATGTAGTAGGTGGCATTCTCAAAAGCATGATCCTACGTGCACAGATATCTTAAACATAATAAGGAAGGTGCTCTAGTCCTGCTGGATTCATGTTGTCTTTGTCTCCAGCCACGAAATGATGTATTGCAACATGTTTGCCATGGTGCAGGAGGATGCTGTGGAAAGCTTAGCAAGTATTGGGCATTCAAGAGGTTTCACTGGTGCTCTCAGGGAATGTATTGAACATGCAGAAGCTTGCATCTCTTCTGAATATGCCAGAAACCCTCTGGAACTTCAGATGCAGAAAAGGCCTGGGCATCCTCCATTGCTTACAGAATTTCTCCTCTTGTTGGCAGTACAAAATGTTCCCTTTTTCCATAATTATGAAACTCCCTTGTGTTTATACATAAGCAAAGAATTATACCCTTTTTGACAATGAGCAGCAGGCCTATCCACTCTATAGATTGTTTTACTGCTTTTCTTTCTTATTCTTTTTTCTTAAATCAAAACCTTATCCAGTCCCTCAGTAAGCTTCCATTTTAGCCTGACAGACTTAGGTCATTAATCTTTCTGCTGTGGTCTGGAAAACATCCCCAGACTCATTCCCAGATGTTTTGTTCACTTTCTTATCCAAAATGTGCACCCTGTTGGTGAATCTAAAATTTTAACCCGATCATGGGTACTTTTGGTTCACAGTGACATTACAAACATGTTCTCAAGATCACTTTCAAACTCAATGCATAAACAGCTTCACTAAATCATGAAATTCGCCAATTTGAATTGCCCCAATTTGTCTGCTAAATTTATCCACCACTAACACCACAAAAAGACATACTGGTTTCATTTTCATATTAGTTTGTGCCTCTGCAGGGAGTACAAGAGGTAATTAGCTAGTCTTGGAGGACCAAGACTACTTTAATGAAGACACATGTATTTGCTGAGGAGATCCACTGGAGCAAGATGAAGTCCCCATTTTGAAATCCTCTCAGGCTTTCATTCAAAGAGTAGCTGCTTTCCTATGGGCAACATAGGGTCTGCAAAAATATCTGCATGCCATGACGTGGGCCACAAACACTCACTTCTTAGAAATCTAAAGTAAAAAGTCTAGGTTGTTTGTCCATGATCTAGAAACGTGTTCTTTTGGCAACTGGACCCTGAGAAATGCTGGTATCACCCTAAAAAGGAAACCTTTTTTATTTTCAAATACTTTGCTCTTATTTGTGCTGTTTATTACTTTGATTTACTTCCCTAGTCCTTCAGAACAATGGAAAATATTTTAGAATACTTTACAATATTCTTTCCTCCTCCATCACAGCACCTCTGTTGGTTAATGGCTTTTAGAAAGTCGTACGTTCTAAGTAACGTGTAAATGATATATGACTTGTAATTCCATCTTTTTAGTTGCTGTAGCAACATCCCACTAAACCATGCATTAGTCAGTAGTCCAGACCAGCAACTGTCTTGTTTCTAAAGGATGGTTTACACATTTTGAAGACTATTACAAATGAATGCTAAAACAGATAATTGACTATACAAGCAATTCCAGCTGAAGAATGTGCACACGAGAAAGCATTACATTGAATAGGTTTAGAACTGAATCTGTATGTTCAGCTCCATTTATAAATCTTAAAAGCATCCCTCGCCTCTTCTTTGTCCATGCAAGTACACATACAAGTTCTATATGCGTGACACCTATCCCCACCATGTTTCAAAGGTAGGCAAAACCTGAGAACTAGAAGTTCTTTTTGATGACTTGAGTACCTTTGTCCATATCTGGAATACTCACTTACATGATGTTGTTGTGTTTGCCATTGTCTTTCTCTGCCTGTGTACAAAACGATGGCATGATGATGGCCTGCCTTGGGCAGCATGGAAAAGGAAGCAGTGCAGCAGACAATCAGTGCTCCAGATCTTTCAGAGCAGTGAAATATTGATGCTGTAGTCACTTGCTCTTTTCCACTAGGAGGAATAGGTACTGCTTTCTTCTCTAGCATACACTTTGAGACATTTTTATATGTTTGCTAATATTCTGCACCTTACTATTTACTCATTGGTCTGATGGTTTGAATTACATCAAAGTTTACCTAATAGGTTTTACGTATCTTGGATATTATTCATCACTTTCATTTTGCTCAACTCTTTGTTGGGATTCATTAACAGGTTATTTGCAAGTAATTTCCAGACCTTGGATTGGGCAAGCCTGGCCCCATTTCTTATAATTCCTTTTCATGCCTGACTTTCTTTGCTCTGCACCCTCTGTCCTTATTCTCTGTCCTTATTCAGACATTAGACCAGCTTTGCATTCTTCTAGAAAGTGTCATTGTGACATTATTAAATATTTCATCATAGAATAATTACATATTGCTATTCTATATAAGATTTTAGTTAAAACATACAAAAAAAAAAAAAGGAAAAAATTCAAATTAAACCGAAAAATAATAACTTTGCCTAAACAAGCCCTCCGAAAAGTATACAAGCAGACCAAGAAAATTTCAAAGTGAACCTGACAAGCCTCAGTCCTGTGGACCTGCAAAGTCACAAGAATCTGTCACCAATGGCAGTAGTGTATTTACAGAGCCACAGAGCTACAGTAGAAGACAGCTACAGCATTAGAGGAAAATGCAATTGAACTGTAGATGCAATTTGATCCTAGACCACAGGTGCTGTGATGTAACATATCTGTAAACACAAATAAAGAAATAGGAAACCTAATATTAAGTCAATATGTGGAAACCAAATACTGATGATTTGCACTGACATGAATTGCTCAGTTTGTTTGTCAAGTAAATGCAAGACAGCTATGGCAAGTATTCAAAGCATGACCATTCTTGAAAGAAAAGTACTGAAGCTGATGTTCACTTGGTAAACCTTTATATAAATAATCCCTCCATAGTTAGCTTTTGTGAGTTAAAGTTCATCAGAATGAGAATGAGGTTGATGATTTGAAAATAACTTGGTTAGCTTGAAATCTTACTTGAAATTCCATTCTAATTAGCAAATATGTAACAGCTTTATTTTCAAGGATGATATTGGATGTGTTGTTATGTGTTCAGTCTTCACATGGTTTGTGTCATAATTTGTGAGGCATTTTCTTGCATCACATTTTTCCTCTTGTTTGAAGATGTATTCCTGCTTTCTATGCTAGAACCAATCCAGTTAATGTTGGCGTAAGTGGCAGTGAGATCAGGGGGATATTCTTGGTCTTCTAACAAACACTGTAGTTTTGTTTTTCTTTAATCGTGCAAGGTTTTCACACATTCTACTTCACTGGAAACTGTTGAGTTTTTTGGGGTTTTTATATTTTGCCCAATGAAGTAGAAAGCTGCTGTCTAAAAGTTGGATGTCAGATGTGTGTCTTCTGCTAATGCTAAAGTCAGTGAGATTTGTCTGTTTATAATGACCTGAATTTGGATAATGCGGAACAGAAGAGATTAATGCTTCCATACCAGCAGCTTCCATAGTTGATATAGCAGGTAAAATAACTCAATATTTAACTTAGAGGACAACTCGCCATACTTTTATTACTGATCATTGTTAGAGATTAGATAATTGTTAGAGAAAGTGCAATCATTGACAAAAGAAGGATGTATATGATTCTTTTTTCTGCCAAATATTATTTTTAAGGAACTGATTAAAAACAAAGTTCATTATTGCTGATTCTTTACACGTTAATTACAAAGTTTAGTTGACTTAATTGCCTGTTCTTGCCAATCACTGGTGTCATTTCTGTATCCTGCTTCTTTCAACTGAAAAATCCTGAGTGTTCATTCACACTGAAAGACTGAACTAAAACAGAAATAGCTCAAATAAAGGCTTTGCACTATACAGGCGAAAAAATGAAGGCACCAGTGTATTTTGTTTTGGAATTTATTTTATTTTATGATTCAAAGTTCGAGATCTTTTTCAGGATTCATGGAAAATTTTAGTACTGAATTTGGTGTTCAGCATTAAAAGTGGATCCTGGGAATCTCATGGAAGGAGTAAATCTGTAATTAATAGAGTTTCATCTTGAGTCTTAAGAAACTGAATTTATGTGTTCACTACATGTATTCCTGGTAATTTATTTTCCTATTTCATTTAGAATTGCCATTTATTATTGTCAGTAACATTGATTTTGACAGCAATAGTTGCTGCAGACTCTTTTGCAGGTTATTTACACAGTCTTAGAGGCAATCTGGGCTTCTTGCAGTGTTATTGTTAGTGTGTGTCTGAGCTCCAGTTGGTGCAGCCACTCTTCTGCTGTAAGAGTACTTCAAATCCAATTCTTCTTTTGTCACACAGGGTTGTAATATCTGGCTTAATTGTAAAGAGAGTGGGCAAGTAGGAGAATCTGTGTTCTTAATATAGAACTAGAAAATAAATGTTATTCACTGTTTAAATGTGTGATTAGTAAATAACAGTTGCTCCCTCTCAAAAAAAACCCCAAAAAGATTTATACAAATTTTAAGACATTTTAAGGGTGTGTATTTAAGCCAAGTCATATCATAATTAAATTTTTCTCCTTCAGATCTTCATCTAAGATCAGCTATTCTGATCTTGCATCATACCAATCTTAATTATAAGTATTTTAGATAAGATCCATATTTTTCATGGTAGTCTCATTATTAGGTATCAGTATAATCAAGCAAAATAGAAGAGGATGACTTTTTAAATAATGACCTGGAATGTCTGGAAAGACAGGCTCTATTTAGCATACTGAAAACATGCTTAATTCATACCAACAGTATAGCTTCTCTTTTCCCAGTGACAAAATACTTTCATTACTTTGGAGTGCTCCTGACCCAATGTAATTTCTTATCATGTCCTTGCAGTTTGCAGATTGAATCTTGGGACCTGTATCACAGAACCACAGAGTCCCTGAGGCTGGAAAAGACCTCCAGGATCACCAAGCCCAACCATGTGCAGAAGTGCAACAATAATAGAGCACGATTCTCCCCCTCACATACCAGTGTCCTTGTGCCCTTCCTGTGGTAGCCTCAGCTGCCTCTCAGGCTGGAGACCTTTCTGGGCAACATTAGCAGCAGGCACTCCGGGAGGGACTTGATCTGTGCCTGTTCCCACCTGCTGAGTCTCTCTTCCCTGCCTTTGCTTCAGCTCTTCCTCTGACATGCACTACCTGTAGTACAGTGGAAAAAAAAAAATCAACATTTGGGATCTAAAGTTCACAAAACTTTTGGAAAAGGGAAAACAAACCTAATTAATATCTCTTCCACTTCAAGAGCATGTAAAATATGCTTTGTCAGGCAACAAAACTCTTTGTTTCATCATTACATAAGAAGTAGTTGTCATTTTAATTGAAGCTCAGTTACTTATCTATGTAAATATGTACATAGATAAAGATATCTTCATCTAAGATCAGATATCCTGATCTTGCATCACATCAATCTTAATTATAAGTGTTTTAGATAAGATCTGTATTTTTCCTGGTAGTCTCATTAATAGGGGTATCAGTATAATCAAGAAGAATAGAAGAGGATAAGTTTTTAAATAATGACCTGAAATGTCTGGAATCATACATATCATAGGTATGTACAATATCAACACATATATATGATACTATATCAGTAAGTTCTAGTTCATCTCTTATTTATAATCTCATTTAAATAAAACCAGGGTTAACAAGATACTGGTATTTTCCAAGGATTTCAGAAAGGTGAGGCATCCAATGGATCAAGTATTTTGTCACTAATGATGTCACCTTTATTTTAAAGCAACCTTTCTTTTCTTAACAGCTTGCCCATGGGTTTTTTTTATCTTTTCCATGTGCCAGCTCTCTGTATAGAAAAAAAAAGTCTTGAAAGTTCACGTCATGGTAATAAAACTGAAATATGTTATAACAAGTTTGTTTGTTCATATATATTTTATGTGCCTTCATGGTCACCTGTTTGGCAAACATCTAGATTCAGAATTGAAAGAGCTCCTGCACTAAAACAGTATTCCTCTGCAGAGTCTTCACTGATTTTTTGAGAAAAAATAGATTAAGCTGAATGGATCAATGCATTTGTGACCAAGTCCCAGATTTGTAGCATAAAACTTACAGGAACTCTTTTGAAATTTAAAAAAAACTAACAATTCTTACCTCTAATGCAGTTAATTTTTTCGACAGCACATTTTTCAGCTCTGTGCTTTTAGGCAAGAGTCTTTTTTCTGTTGTGGGAGCGGCTGAAGTTTTCCCTGCTGCTGAGATTCTCTTTTAATGTAATTTTCAGGCTGCGATCAATCTCAGTTCTTAGTGTCAAATATACTCTTTTATCTACATCTATTTTCCACATGTCTTTCCTAACTAATTCTCTTGCTAGTTTTCCTCATAGCTTCCTTAATCTGATCTGCTGTTTTGCTTTCAGAATTGTGTTTGTCTACATGGTCTCTTTCAGCCAGTAGGGCATTGGAATAACCACGACAACCTGGTGGTTTCTTCTTGTTCTTACCTTGTTGATGTACATTACCCTATAAAGGAACTGGATTGGTGAGAGCAGGTAGACAGATGTTTTGTGACTAAGTAGGGTTTTGCTGCTCCTATACACTCTCAGAGTGAACAAAAACACTTTCTTTGTTACCTCATGGCTGCAGAATTTATTGCAAATTTGCTTTACAGTGGTGATATACATATGTCTGAGGCTTCCTTTCCTGGATGTGTAAATCATTAACAGAACTGTATGTGTGGTCAGGAGTCAGTTTATGGTTTAAGTAAATAGTGCTTGCTTTTATCTAGGGCATGTGGATACAGCAAAGCATAAAACTGTTGAAGGTTTGAATTCAGCAATGCCTCATCTGTAGTTGCAAAAATGACACATGGAATTTAATAGTTTATATATACAGTAATTGTTCAAAATATAAAGACTCCTTTTCCTGATAGAAAAATCCAGCTACTGAAAAACCAGCTCCTGCATTGAATCTGCTTAAGCTAAGCTTCTTTTCCTGCTTCACCCTCTTCTCCTGGCGTCAGTCCACTCAGGCACTTTATGTCCTTAAAGAGCATTTAAGTAGCTTGTGCTCACCCTTGAGGACTTTACGGCCCTGCTGCAGTTATTCACAACCCCCTCCCTAACCTGTGGCTCCACTTCTTTGTGCTGTCCTGTGTCAAGACTATTGTTACTGTACTTTCCATCAAATATATTTAGGTCAACATAAACTTTGCCTTTCCTTTCTTTCCACAGTAAGAAAAACATTTAAGGGACAAGTTAATACTTCATCTGGCAGGGACAGGCAGTGGAGGCTTAAATATAAAATCTGAATTTTATGATATTCAGTTTTATTTCTTTCATAGAGGTTTTTGTGAAAGACTCAGTGTCATCAGTGTTGGCTTTCAAAACTACTTTTATTGAGAGTTATTTCTTCTAGAAGTCCTTCCAAATTCCTCCTTAGTTTGTGCTTTTCTAGATGACTCTTCTTAGCTTGTGAAGCATTAGCTATAGGAATGCATCTTAACCTGAAATTTGAAAAATAAGGTGTAAAAATGTAATGTGACACAAATTATTTATACCAGCAACTCATTTAAAAATATTATGTTGTGCAAAAATAGTTTGCATGAATTCATTCTAATCCTTAAAAATCTAACTGTATATCATCTCTAAAACAGACTGCAAAAGGTGGTAAAAATGTCTTTTAAAGGAAAGGTTATGTTTTTACTTCATCTTCCTTTTTTTTATCCGGGATAAACTACATACAGTATTTGTCTTAAAAGCTTTGATGGTGAAATAACCTTTCAAGTTTTATTTTCAGCTGTATTCAATATATTTGACTGTGCCATCATAGAACATGGAAATAATGGTGATTTCTGTACAGTTTATGAGGTTTGAGAGAAATTGTGATGCTTTTATGAAATTTGGCAGGGAAAATTGTAAGTTGTACTGGCTTTTTAAAAATTTTTAATTGTAATTACCTCCATGGAGTTGAAATCAGCTGTTTACTATATGAGAGGTACCATTTTCAGCTTATTTTTATCTATAGTTCCTTATTTATCTGAATGTGGGGAAGCATCTGAAAAATTATACCAGCTGATGCTATAAGTGCCTTTTCAGAAGATATAGAGTAGACAAATGCAACTAGAGAATGGAAAGAACAAGTATGTAGTTACTAACACTCAAAAATGGGGCAGGTAGATGTTTCAAGAGAGGAATCCCAAGAGATCTTAATGGCTTATTTGTTGTGATGAAGGGAAAACACTAAGAATTTGCTTTTGGGTTTTCTTTTCAGTTGTTTATACACAAAAATAGGGAGATTAATATTTTTATCTTCAAATCAGTTTAATCACTGAAGGTATTACTCTGTTGCATTATAATATTATAAGCTTTCTAAACCCATTTTCAGAGTTATTCCATATAAACAGCATGATTTTATATAAAAAAGGAGTTATATTTCCCATGATCTAGAATACATTCTGAGTCAGAGTGCAACTTGTATACTTTTTCCCAAGTATTCACAAGATACTTACATATGAATGTTGTATGAAGAAAAGGGCATTGCACTCCCCATACAAGTGCAAAAGGAACACCAGCAGAACTTGCAGGGGTTATACCACACTAGCAGAAACCAAAACAAAAACAAAAACAAAGTGGGAAAGCATATGAGAACCTCAAAACCTTACTGCATTTTCTGTTGTTGAGTAAAGGCAAGATGATGCCTTTGCTCTACACATCAAACTTTATTGTATCCATCCTTGAGGAAGCAGCATCAGCCTCTTGCCATAGTGACAAGACCACATATGTGCTCCCAGGGCTATAGGGAGGTATCTCTAGCTTAGGATCTTAGGGGCTAAGAACAAAGAAGTGATTCTTAGGTAGATATAACTGCATTCATTTCATTTCATTTCATTTGTAAACCTAAACATTTGTTGTCTAGCGATGTCTAGCGAACAGGCAGACAATCTTTCTCTAATAGGCCAACAGGCCATGTGACATCTCATCTAACAGGAGACGGTGACTTTAGAAGGAATGCACTAGAGCTGGGAGCATGCAGCCCTCATAGAAATCACAGAGAAAAATGCATTACCACCTATGCTAATCTTTTTCATCTGGAACAACAGGCAGCTGCATCAAGCTAAACCCTTTCTAATCTTGCCAATTTCAGAATTGCTTTTTCCCCAAGCACAAAATGTTCTTGAACTATTTCTTCCACACACAAATTTTGAATAGGTTTTGTTTTAGCAGTGGGTTTGCTTCTTTATTTTCTTTTTTCTTTTTTTTGTTCTTTTCTTTTTCTTTGTGCTGCTTGTTGTTGTGCAGTTTTTGAAGCATTCATCCCAAAACGGCTAGGGAAGGCTGATAACATTACACCAGTCAAAATGTGTAGTCCTTTTCTGAGCCTATAATAAAATATCTGATTTAAAGGCTGGTTCATTATCACTCGTTTGGCCTGAGAGTGTGAGATCCCACAGGCTGGTTCACATTTATTGCTGAACTCCTGGTACTCTTTATCCTCCCTACTGAGAGCACCACCCAGTTTATTTGCAACAAAGTAGATTTCTAACAGCTTCCAGACACTGATGATATGAAGAGATGATATGAAGATACGTCAAAATGCACAGTGTAAAAAGGCTAATAATTCAGTGTCAAACTATGACTTGGGAATTATATCACACATAACAACTTTTAGTATTTTCTTACTGAGTAGTTGACAGTTCTATGGAAGCGGATGGAATTTCTTTTATTTAATAAAACTTGCTCCAGAAGAATTAAACAACATTATTGTTTCAAGTTGAGACTACTTTAAAGAAGCAGCAGTAACTCATTAGTGTTCACTTTAATGATCTATTTTAATTTTATTTCTTTTTATAGAAATATAGGTGTTCATATTAGATTGGTGCTGACATACCCTTTTTCGTGTACGTCAAGTGCTTTTTTCTTTTTCCCTTGATTGTTGACACTTAGCCAAATGTGACTGAAGGAACTGCAGTTTTTGTTTCACACTTTCCATTGGCTTCCAAGATTGTGAAATGGCCACAAACATCATAGAATTAATATGCAATTACTACATCAGAAAGACAGACTAAAATTCAGAAAAGTGCTCCAAAAGAATAAAGGGTTTGGATTGTAACCAGAGAGTGACAATAGGACAGTAGAACTATAAACAGAAAGGAAAAATAAGGGCCTCCATTTTGATGGCAGTCTTCCAGTACCTGCAGGGAATTTACTGGGAAGATGAGGGCAAGCTCTTGCTGCAGTGCGTGGTAGGAGGACAGAGGCAACAGGCATAGGTTGAAACAAGAGATGTTCTAACTGAATATCAGGTACCACTTGTTCACCCTAAGGACAGTCAGACAGTGGAACACGTTGCCTCAGAGATGCTGTTCTGTATCCATCCTTTGAGATTTTCAAGCTGTGAATAAATAAATCCAGAGCAACATGTTCTGCTCTTGTGGGTAAAAGCCTTCAGCAGAGGATGGATTAGAGAGCTTCCAACATGAATTATTCTTTGATTCTGTGGTTTTGTGCTGTTCTAATAAACCTTAATAGGCCCCATGAAATTTAGGTGAACCTGCTGGGTCTTTCTACTGCTTTTGTTTTCCATTTTTAGCGCATTTTTTTGCAATCTGCTTCCACACAAACACATTGTCTTTATCCGTGTGCAGCACATCCTGAATTAAATGATTCCTGTGTGCATGTCCCACTCAGTTACCGCTGCTTTTGAATCCTTCACTAGCAGTGCCCTTACTAAGAAGTAGCTTGTACTTAACTGGTCTTTTTGGCAAGAAGATTTACCTGTCACATCTGACTTAGTGTAATTTAACACATGCAGGAGAATACATGGATGTCATGCTTCCTAATCTTGCATCTTTGTTTACTCAAACACTTGCTAGCTCCAAATGCTCACAGCATTTCATGGAGTTCTAAACAAACATGTACTTGCTTTCCCACTTTCCTGTCTTAAGCAAATGTTGTAAGTCCAGAGTTAAGGTCACCTAGCTTTTTTGGCTTTCTTACAGGCAAATACTATTGATTTGCTCTTCAAGAACATTTTTAGAACATGTTTTTAGAATATTTCTCTTGAAAATAAAGTTAAACAGATACATGCTTCTGCAAGTCTAATTTGACAAACAGAAATAGTTGGCTAATTTCGGGATAGTGACACCACAAGTTCTTATATGTGAACTTCCAATATTTAAAAGGCAGCTTGTGAAATACCAATTAATTGCCAAGTATCTGATTTCTCTCTAAAAAAAATTTGCAAAGATAAGTCATTTTGTCCCTTTTCCCTTACCACAGCCTTTTCTTTCTAAGCCTCCCCTCCCTTCCGCTTGCATACATGTACAGAAACACACAGGACAGGAGTCAGTTTTCCTTTTACCTTTGTCTTCCACAATTCTCCTACTACAGCACATCTTTTGTCTTCTTTCTCTTCAGGGGTCTGCTCTTGATTCTCTTTCATTCTCCCTCCACATCTTATTCTGCATTTCATCTGAATAGATTTCATCTGTCTTCTCTGTAGTGATTTCCAATGAAAGCGCCACTCCAAATCTTTCCTTCTGACTTTCGTTCAACAAAACTACTGGCCTGTCTCTTTGACATTTCTTTGTGAATTTGTGACCAGCAAAGCAACATATACAGGGCTCAAGGACAGCTCCTAATCAGTCACACAAACCTCTTGTTTTTTCATGTTCTTCCTTAACTGCTGTAGCAGTCTGAAACACCATGCCAGTTAAGCAGCAAATCATTTTTTACATCTGAATTCAGATCCAGACTATCTTGTATATTCCTTTGCATCGCTATTTTAAAATAATGTGTTTCCTGCCCCTCAGATCTCTTCATGTATTTTACATGAAGCCTTCACTTTAAAATAAAGAGAATATTTGAGCAAGGATCAAGCAAACCTCATTCCTTCCCATCCAAGTACCTTAAACACTAAGTTGTAGTTAAATTATCTCCTGGTTATATTTTATTTCTGTCATTTAACTCTTGCATTCATAGCCAGCATGGAAACAAGCAGAGTAGAGAACAATTCTATCCTAGATTACTCTATGCCATTAGAAATAAGAGATTTGGGACTGATTTCCCTAGGATGAGAGGAAAATTTAATTTATGGCCCCTGATTTCTAGGCAAATGACCAAACAGGTCGATTTTTATTGAAGTGAGAAAATAATTTTAGGCCACATATTTTTTAAAAACCTCTGCCTTCTTTGCTCAGGTGGCAACGCCTGAAAAGAGAACTGCAGGATCAGAGTGAACAGAAACACCGTTGCAGATTTACCAGAAAAATAAAATTACAATTAAAAATAATAATTGGAGATTTTGGAACGTGGAGCTTCTCTTGGTTTACTAAGGAAGTTAGGCTAACCAATGTCATAATCTATAGGCCTATTCCTTCAAATATTATTTTACACTGCTGTCCAGTAGAAATCACATATCAAAATAGATAAAATTCCCAAAGCTAATAGGAAAATATGGTTTTCCTGAAAATTGTCAAATGAAAGGAGAAGAAGTATCTAATTAGTGTTTCTGCTCATGTGAAAGGAAGATTGTGCAGAATTTATTTAATGTGGGGGTCCTTTTGGCAAAATCCTGTTAGACTGCCAGCATATGCATGCTGGCCATTCAAACCAACTTGTGTAGAAGCCACCTATTGTCATAAGCTTATCTCCAGCCCAGCCACAGCTTTAGGTCTCTTGGACAGTGAAGTACAATAGAGGATGTCAGGAAAAAGGAAGCTGAAATTAATATGGCAAGGTGAAATAACTTCTTAGAAGATCGGGCTTTTTTAGTTCCACTGCATGGAAAAACATGTTTTTTCTTCCAGACTGGTCTCAACTTTAATCATGTGTTATTGACGCGTTTTAGAGCTTAACTTCTGTTGAGTCAGTATTGCAAAACTGTTACTAAGAGAGCTTTTGTTCTCACAAAATTACAGACTTACAATATTCAAGGGCACAAAATGTTATCAGTGGCCAAGAAGTGTTCAGTGCAGCTGAGGAGGCAAGGGATAAGCAATGTCCAAAGCCTCTCTTCATAACCTGACACCATCAACAAAGGTCAATACCACAGCATAGCATGGAATTATTTGAAAACAATTTTGTTTCATACCAGCTGTCCGTGATTCAAACCTCATCTCCTGGATTGAGAAGGATGGTACATTAATCATTACAACAACCAGAATGAGCATTTTATTCCTCTATGCTGCCATGGTAGAGCTGGCAGAAAGCCCATTTCCTCAATTCACGATGTCCTTAGTCAGTGTATTGGGTTTGTGAGACAAGGGTTTCGCAGCAGGGGACTGCAGGGGTGGCTTCTGTGAGAAGCTGCCAGAAGCTTCTCCTACATCCGACAGAGCCAGTGCCGGACGGATCCAAGATGGACCCACCAGTGGCCAAGGCTGAGCCCACCAGTGACAGTGGCAGCGCCTCTGGGATAAAAACTGCTGCACATCCGCAGTCAGAAGAGAGCAGTGAGAAGGTGTGGGAGGACCAGCTCTGCAGACACAAGGTCAGTGAAGGAGGAGGGGCAGGAGCTGCTCCAGGTGCCGGAGCTGAGGCTCCCCTGCAGCCCGTGGTGCAGCCCATGGTGAGGCAGCTGTGCCCCTGCAGCCCCTGGAGGTCCATGGGGGAGCAGAGATCCACCCACAGCCCATGGAGGACCCCATGCTGGAGCAGGGAGATGCCCAAAGGAGGCTGTGACCCCATGGTCAGGAGTAGGCTCCTGGTGGGACCTGTGGCCCATGGAGAGAGGAGCCCACACTGCAGCAGGTTTGCTGGCAGGACTTGTAACCCTACAAGGGACCCACACTGGAGCAGCCTGTTCCTGAGGGACTGCACCCCATGGAGGGCACCCATGCTGGAGCAGTTCATGAAGAACCGCAGCCCATGGGAAAGATTCATGTTGGGTAAGAGAAGTTTGTGGAGGGCTGTCTCATGGAGAAGTACCCCATGCTGGAGCAGGGGAGAGTGTGAGGAATCCTCTGAGGAGAGAGTGGCAGAGAAAACATGTGATGAACTGACCAACCCCCATTCCCCATCCCCCTGCTCTGCTGCCGTGTAAAAGTAGAGACATTGAGAGTGAAGCTGAGCTTGGGTAGAAGGGAGGGACAGGGGAAAAGTGCTATAAGAGTTACTTTTTATTTCTCACTAGCCTACTCTGAATTGACTGGTAATATATTAACCTCATTTCCCTAAGCCGAGTCTATTTTGCTGGTGGCGGCAATCGGTGTGTGATCTCTTCCTGTCCTTATCTGGACCCAGGATCCTTTCCTCGTATTTTATCTCCCCGGCCAGCCGAGCAGGGAAGTGACAGAGCAGCTTTAGTGGACACCTGGCAGCCAGCCAGGGGCAACACACCGCAGCCAGGTACTTCACCCAGACTTCATACCCCAGTACTGTGATCATATAAGTAAGGTCTTTGCTGAGTTTTAGTGTCAAACATAATTGTGCAAGTAAAACTGCAGGAAAAACAGACCTGCATATTTTGTAGATGCTATTAAGACCAAAGGCTCATGTTCCCCAGCAATAAGATGTGTGCTATCAAAGATTTTTATAAAGTGATTATCATTAAAATGTTCTGGGATATATAGTTTCATTGCAATCAGTGAAAATGACACTCAAATAGAAATGCCAGGCGTGCAGTTCTTGTTAGGAGTTACCAACCTGAATGCTAATGGAGGGAGAGAGAAAAGTACCAAGAAATGACAAAGTTTTTATTTTCCATGCAGTTAGCCAAACACAAACAGATGAACTTTCTGAAGAATGACAGTTTGTTCCCAGGTTGAGAATTTATGTGACTTATTTAATGGTTTGGCTGTAAAGTCAAAAATAAAGTGGTTTGTAAAGGAATTCAGTCATTGGCTGATGCCTTTGTTATGAGCAGATTTCCTCTAAAAAAGGAATCAGATTTTAACTAATGGAAAAATATCATATAAAAGAAAATAGAAAGAAATTGAGGATTAGAACCAGAATTTCCTGAAACTCAGTGCCAGTTCTTATACATATACACCAGTGGAAAATGAGTATTGCAGAGCTCTAAAGCAAAGCTCTCCTCAGAGCTGGCCTCATTATCTCTCCCTTTCTCACTCAATGGAATTAGTTGTATGTTTCAGCTTTGTTTTTCAAGTGTTGTCAGGAAGGGTTAGATAGTCTCAGATTAAAGCACCTGGAGTTCTCTTTGGGGCTCCCTAGTAGAAAAAACCGTGGGCATATCACATTAAGTCCAGAAAAGGATGTCTAAGATAATTAAGGGCCTGCAGCATCTGTTCCATGGAGAGATGGAACTGTTCTACCAGGAATAGAGAAGGTTTGAGGGAACTTCATCAGTGGGTGAATGGGGAAATAGACTGAGCCAGGCTTTTCTCAATGGCACCCAGGGAAAAGACCAGAAACAGTGAGCACAAACTGAAGTACAGGAAAATCCACTTACACATAAGAAAAAACTTATCTACTGTGAGGGCAGTCAAGCAGGGGAAAAGGCTGTCCGGAGAGGTTGTGGAATTTCTATCCTTCGAGATATTCAAAACTCAGCTGGACATTGTGCTGAAGAAACTGCTCTAGTCGACCCTGCTTTGAGCAGTGGGGTGGGACTAGACAATCTCCAAAGGTTTTCTCATTTCATTCATGCTGTGATTCCTTGAAATGAATTTCTGCCACTTACATATTTTTTTAATTATTTACTAAAAAATCACTACTACCAATAATTCATCTCAAGAATAATCCCTTCAATCTAAAGTCCTCAAAGTATCTTGGAAACACTAATTTAAATCAACATGGAAATTACAAGTGTAATTTAAAAGATATACATCTCAGTGAGATACACGTCTCAGTGAGATGGACAAGGGATGTTCAAGATGCCAGAGACGGAGCTATTGGAAGAGATGGGAGCAGATCTCTGGAGCTCCCTCTTCATCAGCAGAAAATACATGTGCTTTCTGATACTCACTCCTGTGTTCCCAACCCTTTGGATAGCACCTGGAAGACTTGGTGTCCTGCATGTCCCTCTGCCCTCAATTTGTTTTTCCTCCTCTGATGCAGAGATTTGTGTTCCAGAACCTGAACTTCCTCTATGGAAACTACAAATAATGCCAGGTCTCATGCAGTAGCAACACATGTCTGAACTGAGACCCTAGTTTCAAAGGTTTTGAACCAATGAATATTCCTAGCAATCCCACTTGCAGACAACTTGCAGAAAGGCACCTCATTGTAGCAGTTGCTGTCTGCATTAGTTTTTAACAAAATTATTGATATTACTGGTGCAGTGATGCATCCTGCTGGTTGTTTGCATATCCAGTTAATGCATTTACCCCATAATCTATAGTATTTGCCCTGCCATGGTACCAAAAGATCAATAATTTCTTATTCCTTTTAGTTAGCAAAGAATTGATTTTATATATTTAATTCACTGAGTGGCAAAAATTCATTAATTCAGTGATATAAAACTAATTTCATGTCATAGTATATACTAGCACTTTTCATTCCACAGCAAAATGGACCTTGAGAACCTATTACTAAGCATTCAGGTTCCTAAAGAATAAAGGGTCATACTTTGTATAGCAGTGTGGTTGTTACTCTGTACTTGTTGACTTGGATATTTTCTGTTTGGCTATGCTGTTGCATACACATAACTGTGAATCTCTTCTGGGTATATACAAGTATAAAAAATAAAGACTCTTCCTCAAGTGAGAGGTTTTGAGACCTAAAAAATAATCTGTGACCTTTTCCTTTCACATGCATTATGCATACATCAGTATTTTCAAGTACCAGTTTCCCCTTTCAAAGAATGAATTTTGTTGAAGTGATTAAAGAGCTGATCAGTGAGAGAGAGAAATTGAAACAGCTGGTCAGATTTTGAAATGCAGGGTGCATCAACAACTTGTAGAACCACTGTACTTTCGCACCTCTGGAGGAGGAATGTTCCAGAAATCTCTGTTAAAAGCACTGTCCCCTTGATTTGTTGTTCATGTCAAAGACTAAATGGGCTGTGAGAAGTGGATAAAAGTTGCTGTGTTTATTTAACCTTCCAACAGCTGGGGCCTGTCTCTTTTCTGGGGAGGGTAACACATCATTCTGACTGCACTTAGAGCTTCCACAGAAGGGCAGCAGTATATTCAAACATGAAGTCAGTGGTTGTGTGTTCAGATCTGTATGCCTGTGTCCGAATCTCAATCTATGTGGTTCTGGATGCCTGTGCATCCAGAGGAGATCACACTATAATCCATAATGGAGAATTGAGGTAGACAGTAAGTATCTGAGGAAATTTAGGAACACCACAGAGTTGGGTGTTGAACTGGGAGTATTCTTAAGTGGTTTTTACTCAGCAGCTTTTAACTATTGAGAAGAATTAATCTGTGTTATTTAACAGCAAATAATTTTGGTACCAATCAACATACTTCGTAGCACACAGCTATGCAAATGAAAAGTAAGACAGCAAAAGTTTAAATGTAGATAGGGCTTTGAAAGGGAGGTAAAAATCAGTATAAAGAAAGCTGAAGATAAAAGCAGAAAAATGGTATTTTTAATGCAATAGAATTCCATTACTCACTCGGTCTACTTATTTCTAAAATGCATGTTTACATCTAAAGATTTAAAAATGCCTCCATTACCCGTCTGTACTGTCTGCAACAGATTTGCCCTCTTAAGGTCCTATTTCTATTTGTGTCTTGAAAGACTGTCTCAGGCCAACCCTCAAAACCTTCATCCAGACAACAACTATGCAAGCTGAGTCCCCAACACTCTCTGAGCTGCACCTCAAACAAAACTCTGTAAGGCAGAAGGAAAATTGCTTCTTCTGTGCACTTTCGTGGCTGGTTCTTAGAGCCCTAGCATTTTCCGTGTGCTGAAGTCCAGAGAAGAGCAATGAAGTTGGGGAAGGGTCTAGAGAGTAAAGCCTATGAGAAGCAGCTGAGGGAGCCGGGACCATTTAGCCTGGAGAAAAGGAAGCTCAGGAGGAACTTCATCACTCTCTAAAACTCCCTGAAAGAAGTCTGTAGCCAGGTGGGTGTCAGTCTCCTCTCAAGTAACAAGTGACAGGACAAGTCGAAATGGCCTCAAGCTGTGCCAGGGAAGGTTCAGGTTGGATTCCAGGAAGAATTTTTTCACAGAAGAGGTTGTCAAGCACTGGAATTGGCTGCCCAGGAAGGTGGTGGAGTCACTGTACCTGGAGTTGTTCAGGAAANCTGGAGTTGTAAATGACTGGCCGTGGGACTCAGTGCCATGGTCTGGTTGACAAGGTGGAGATCAGTCACAGGCTGGACTCTGTGATCTCAGAGGTCTTTTCTGAGCTGCTTCACTTCTGCTTTGTTCTGTGTGCTGGTGTTCATCACGCAGGACTGGTCTATTGGCAGCCTTTGTCAGAGGTGTAAACATCTGTAGGATGTACAAATTTAAAGTGGAAGCGGACCTTAAGGGAGACAGAAATCTGAACAGTTTTGGCTGGAGGTTTTTACCATGCCCAGTTAAAAAAAATAATCTGAATTGGATTTGAAAGTCTGATGCCAGTATTTTTTACAGTGTCAGATCATATATTCAAGATACTGTCAATGAGGCCACTCAAAGAATAAATTAAAACAGGAATTTGAAAAATGGTTTTGTTATTATTCAGTGATTTTTCCCTTCAAATTATATAAAATATGCTGTGACCTAGGGTGTGCAGCCAAGCAGATTCAGACATGTGAACATAAAGGCATCACTGAAAAAGTAACTTGAAAAGATGCAGGTAACAATAAGGACTAAAGCGTGGATCCAAGTTTCAATAGACACTACTTTTATATCAATGGAAAAGGTCAGTCTTTATGCAAGCAAGGATTTAAAAGCCTTGCTGTTATTACCTAAAGTAATACCCACAGTTACAGCATTTTTCCTCCTGCCATTTCATAAATGTCAGCAGAAGGTTTTAATTCCAAGAATTGTGGAAGAAATATAGTGGATTACACACAAAATGAATGTTTTTACCATTTGAAATACAATTGGGTAAGTGGGTGCCTACAAATAAACCTAAAAATTAAAGTTGATTGTGTTGGGATACAAAACAAAATGGGTTGATGTTAATTATAGAGGCTGATAATGATTTCTAGTGATATAAATAACATGTTTAAAATTATTTTAGCTGTTACTAAAACTTCCCAGTTTGCTGAAATGTACCATGAAGTCCACCATACAGAGGGCAAGCATGGATGTTCCTGATGCTTATGCCTTTTCTTTAACTCCTTGTAGATATTAAATGCTTCTAAAATAGATGTCATTTCTATTTCAGATTTATTAACTTCAAATTAAGATGGGGGTGTATTCTGATTTTGTGAGACAGCCTTTTACAATTTAAAAGATACAGATCTGACATTTCAGATGCTTGGGCATAAAAAAAATCACCTTTGCCTTCCTGCAGTTATTGAAACTTTTGAATGTTGGTCAGGTGTTTTTAGGTGAAAATTAGATGGTTTTGTGTGCAGGTAGCTCTGAAATCATCACTCCAAGATCACACCTTCCCACCTTCCCCTTTGGCCCCTAAACTGAATGTGGATTTATAATCTTGAAGAAGCATGCCAGCTCAAAGCCACAGGAGTCCAGTGTTGACTCCAGTGTTTCAAGGTTAAGTCACTACACAGTATAATAAGGACTAAAAAATTTGGTAATTACTGTACACACCATAGGTCCAATCTGAGACTTGGTGCAAATCAGAAATTTCACAGTCACTTAAGGTATACAATATGCAATGAATCAAGAACTTTTTCTACATGCTATAACCAAAATTTTAAAATTTCATTCTTTTTTTCACCAAACAGCAGAAATGTACTGAACAAAACTGTTAAAATATATTTTGCTCTAGTGCAGACTATATTTTTAAATCCTTGAAATATTTTCTTCTCCCAATTCTGTTAAGTAGCTATTCCTTTCTTATTTAACCAAGAAGTGTGCAAACTCCACAGAGGAGTAAGGCAAACAGAAACATTCATGTTAATCTACTTGGGCGCAATTTTTGTTACTGTGAAGTAAAAAAGAACACAGCAGAAGTAAGGGAGAAGCATTCTTTAGTTCTTGGTTTGCTAAAGTTAATCACAATGCATAGTCTGCAACCCAATATCCCATATTTATTTGATCTATTTGTGAAGCTATTTGTTTGCCTTTGTTTCACAATGAAGCTTTCTCTTTCTTTGCAAAAAGAATTTCTTCAAATAGATTCTTGACACGTGTTAGTTTATGATCAGGATGCAAATATTACCATTTATCAGTAGGAGACACAGTTCTGTCATTGCAGTTTCTAAGGTGCTGAGCAAATGAGTTAATGAATGAATGGGTTAATGAATGAATACATTAATAAATTTCCCTTTAACCTCCAGAGATTGCAGTGTTAGTCTTTATTCTGTAAACAAGTACATAAAAATCTCACAGTCTGCAACCTCAGGGTCATTTCCTTATGCTTCAAAACAAAGGAAAATTCTAAACCACAATTCAACGTATCTGATAATCTCCAAAGCGTAGCAACCTGGCATGAAGACAGGGAGTAGATCAGGTTAGTGCTATACTTCATTCAGTTTATATATCCATTGTGAAGAAAACATAAGGGAAATTTGTGCTCCTGATCAAAGGGTGAATTCGTGGTGATAGAGCAGGATTGATACTATTACTGATTTAGTAGGGAGAGAAGTTCACAGTAATTTCAACATTTGACTTACTGTAACAAAAGTCTCCTCATGAGGACGCTGTGTGTTTTCTACTGACATTAGAGATTAATGCCACCTATCTAAACTCCTGTAGAGAATAATCTGTATAAAAAATGTGTTAAGTACAAGTCTACTCAGGAGTTAGGTACCTGAGGAGATCCATGAAGTGCCACCAAGGTTACAGTTAGGTGTGATTAAGGTACTACTCTGCATATCCACATATTTCAGTATTAAAGGAGATATAATGTTTTAAGACTGACGAAAAATTAATTATTTTAAGCTCAGTACACTAAAGGCTGAAGGTTCAATCTTGCTGTATTCCCATTGTTGTCAGCAATTTATCTCAAATAATTGGTTTTAGATTACCAGGATTACATTGTTTCATCCCCTTAGCTAACCAGTGTGCCACTTAGCTGTACATGGCATTAGTGGTGGCCTTTAGCATGTGACCACAAAGCTCTTTTATCAACAAGTTTAAAGCTTGGGGAATATGTTTGAGAAATGTTCATGCTCACAAATAATAGGTCATTGAGAGTTTTTATCAGTTTGATTGGAGTAGTAATTCTTGGTAACTGTGCTCTTTTACAGAACAACTCTATAGTCACTTAAACAATTCAAGTGTAAATGCACAATATGTACCCAGAAAAATACAAAGAAACAGTTACTTTTACAACCTCATGCTGAGGACCTTCTGAAAAAGAGAACCCTGAAACAGAAAACTATTGTTATTCTCTGCTCCCACTGATATTGTTAATTGTTGTGCGATTTGTGATTGAAGAAGAAAATTCGCTTCCCTGCAGCCAGGTTCTTTCTCTTAAAGTCTTACCGCAGTCATAATGCTTTGAAGAGAGATTCCAGACCCAAACTCAGCCAAAATGGGCTGTTTCAGTACGAGGCAATAAAGAAATTGCTCTAGAGCTAAGGTCACAACTTTGTTCAGCATTGCACTACTGTTTCTTGCAGGCACTAGGATGCGGGATATGCTTCTCCTCCACCCAACCCTACTGCCTGTGTTCATCACGAAAAGGCTATTTGGGGGTGGAATCCAGTGGATGGAGCTTTGAAACTCAAATGGAGTCATGGACATGACATGAAATTACAACTTCATCTGACCTTTTACTGCCTGGTCCCAACAGATTATTCATTCTTTCCCACTTCTGTGTTATTTCTCATTGTCTTATTCCCTCTAATCTCTCACACTTATCTCCATTACTGTGTTCCCTTTACCACTTTCAAAGTCCTGTTCCTTTCCTTCCTCTAAAGTTTTCATAATTATAGTCTGTCTGCAATAAACCTCCTCACCTCTACACCAGCATCTTTCCACAGAAATGTCAAAATAGCAAGATTTTCATGCCATTGCATTACTCTTTGAAATTCTGCGTGTAAGTAAAAATTATCAGATATTTTTCATCACAATACAATTTTATTGGAAAAAGGGTATTATAAAAACCTGCAATTTTTAGATTAGATTTCAGAATATGTTCTACGGGAAGGTTTCAAAACAAAATGTTTTATGTTGATATTTGGTGATACTTGTTCATTTTGGAATCTTGAAAATTTGCATGTGTTGGCTTTGGTTGACATAGAATTTGTGACATTCTGAAATGAATTTTCTAAAACTGGTCCTTCATAGGCAGTTTCCAGTTTACTTTGAAAATATTTTACAATGAAAACAATCTTTAGTCCCAAACCAAAAATATTCAAGTTTTGCCCTGCTTTTAAGATCCCTTTCTTCCACTCTTTATTACTAATTGGCTACTTAGATTTTTAGTTCTTAAGAGCAGAAACTCTTCTTTGTACAGTACCTAAGACAGTGGGTTTCTATCTTTGTTCTCAGGACTACAATAAGTATTACTTGAATAATTGTTTGATGTAGAAATACTTGGTTGAGAGTCATGGACCTGGTTGCTGAAGAAGGTTATGGTTTATTCTATCATGATCCTTTCCAATCAGTGACATGATGAAGCCCAGTGCTTGTGGCACTGTTGCAGCTTTGGTAAGAAAGGTGTTTTATGTCAGCCACATTATGTAGGAACACACCATTAGTCCATAATATCACTTTCTGAAGAAGAGAGTCATGAAAGCAGAATAAAATTTGCTGGTAAGATAGAATTGTATGTTTTGATGTAGTACCAAGTGGGAGAAAATTCTATTTAGCCAATCTTGAGTCAAAGAGTATTCCCAGCATACACCCTGTCAACCAGATTTCTGTCCTCTCTAAAGCAGGAATCATTTATTGAGCTCTATCTTTAAACTACATTTCACCTTATGCCATAGTTGAGTAACTGCAAACATTATTTCTACAATATTCAATTGTATATTATTTATGCCCTTTTAAATATGCACATAAACCACCCCTCACACCCCCCCCCTCCATTCATTGCCCTCAATTAAATCCTTTCCTCTAGTGGCATAATGTCTAGCTGCCAAATAACTTTGTGGTATTTTTATTGCTCTCATTAGCTTTACTGAGATGGAGCCAAACAAAAGAGTACCCTGGTAACTGAGTAACATGTCTTCCCACCTGGTCTCCAGGATAGACCATTCTTATTGTTAGTTAGAAAATATTCTATTTTGTTTCAAATTGATTACAGAGAGATTTTGTAAAAAATAGTATGATGAAGTTAGCAATTTCAAAGTTAGTAGCCTAATGTATAAATAGTTTTTATTGCACCAGAAATAGTTTTTATGGCACATTATATGTTGCCATCGAAGCTCATCTAAATTCTTTCTTCACAGAATAGTGTATTTGGATGGGATGACAAAGAGCAAGTAGTTAAACATAGTCGGGGGTTTTTTGGTAAAACCTTGCATGTCAGTCTGTTAGAGTCTGCTCAGTCAGGTAGCCCCATAAATGTGAGGCTGCTCTAGGTCCATATCCTCAGTTTCTGCCTGTAGCAAATCTGAGCAGCTGCTCCCAGTGAGTGGGTACATGCATGCACAGAGCCACACAGAGCCACGCACATCAACAAAGCTGCAAGGTGTAGATTTACACATATATGTGTGCATTTGCACATTAAAAAATGGATCACTCTGGTAGCTGCTTTCACATGCTCAGTTGACCTAGTAACTTGTCCCAGACACCCTGCTCTCCCCACTTGTGGGGGAGCTTCTTTTGAACCTGAAGGTTTGCAGTCCCACTCTTCAGTAGCTAACCAAGTTGAAAGTTCACTAGCATCCAAAGGTACCATTCAGAACAGCCCACTCAGACAGAAGATAATTAGAAAAAGGATTTAATGAGAGTATAGAGTAGACTACAGTAATCAGGGACACATTTCTGTCTGACAAGCCACCAGTTTACGCTGAACTGAACTGAACTGAACTGTTTATTCCCATTAAATTCCCATTCTTGTTTCTGCCCAGTCCACTTTGATCCTTTCCTTTCCTCCCCAAATTCTTTTCCTCACACTGCATCCCTTAATGAGTGCTCTACCTCCTTCAGTCAACGAGTGAAGTGGGGAAGGGGATTTGTTTGGTGGGCTACACACAAGGACAACGGTCTGACCATGCTCAGGTAATGAGGTGCAGCTCACCCGATTTTCCCCACACCCGATTTTCAAGGATAAGGCTGCTGGGGTTCCTCCCCCAACCCTGCTAGTTTTTCTCTGATCGTGTCCCAGCCTGTGCAGATGATGATTAGCCTTTAATTGAGTAGCCTAGCACAGTTTACAAGTAAATTTACACTGCATCTGAAGCTTAGCGCTACAAAATTTTGTTTGAAACAGATAAAGGAAAGCATGTACAGTAACACAGTATTTTACCACAGTGTCTATTGCTTTTAATGTTTAAGGGTATTGACTTAGAGTGTCAAGATCTACAGCACTTAATACAAAGAGTGACCTTTTTTTCTCTTTATGTTTAAGAAATAAAGTAGTGTACTTTCGGTAATATACTAGTCCTGGAGGATTTTTTTCAACTTATCAAGTGATCTGACATTCACAAAAGAGGGAAATAAAAAGCTTCCTCACATACGTTAATCCTTTAGTCAGGAAATTCAACTTTAAATATCGTGTTATATAAAAAATTACTTTAAATTACTATAAGAAGATAATGACTATGGAGCTGGGCTTGGTAGTTGGTAGAGATGAATGTCCATCATATTTTGAGTTCTAATGTAAATTCTAGCTTTCAGACTCTAAAATTTTACTCTTTAGAGCTTATGCTTTTCTTTTATGTAAAAGACTGCTGTAAAAATAAATCCTGAAATTTTGGTTAAATATACAAACCACAGGGAAGAAAATGGGATATTCAGGAGACGTGAGACTGGTAGGAAAAGCTTAGTATTGTTAGCTAAATCATGGTTTAGTGGGAAAACAAAGGCAGTAGAGGTGGTACTTAGAAAAGAAAAATGGTAGGAAATGATCAGGTTTTAGCTTTTGCTACACTCTAGTATAAGTCTGTTGGTCATTCTTTGCCTTGGTTCCCCAACGGTAAAGTAAGAATAATGGTACTTTCTTCCTCTCTTGCCTTTTTTTTTGTCACTTTAGATGGTGAGAGTTTTTAAGAGAGTTTCAGGCTCCGTTCCATAAAATCAAAAGGAGTTAAGAGCATAAATACTATGATGGAGAAGTAAGGGTCTAAACTACTTTCAAGTGTCTGGGATTTTGTGATTTTTCTTTTTCAAAATTGACTCATGTCTTTCAAACTGAGGAACATATTTCCATGGGCGAGGGAAGTTGTTCCATTCATCTTCACATCTTGACTGCTAATCAAAGGAATGACTACCAAAGGTTGTTAGGAGTTGATTTGTTTATGAGAGAAATTTAGAAAAAATATATTATAAACCCATATTTAGGCTTTCTGGTGAAATCTAAAAGTCCTTGTTATTGATCCCATTTTATGCAACACAGAAATATGAAGTACTTAGTCCCAAGAAATTAACTGGTTGCCTCGGTTGCCTTACATAGCCAGCAGCAGGTACTAAGCTTCCTCACAAGGTAGCCAGCTGGAATCAGTGACAAGAAATTCAGATCAGAGACATGCCTGAACTCCCTATCTTCTCTGGAGCCTGTACATCTCCGTGAAGGCAGTACTGCATGCCTGAGGGATTCAGAGACATCCAATTAGGGCTCATTCAGAGAGGGAAAGGAGAGCTCTGGTCACACTGCACATCTACAGCTTTTAATTTGCAGTATAATCCCAACTATCACTGTCAAGCAGAAACACATCTAGTGATGATGCTCAAGCTATGGCTGGGAACAGGTATCCCTGTTGGCATTTGTGATCTCTGTGTGGAAAGGCAAACTCCTGCCATGTCCACAGCACAGTTGAATGTTCTGGATGGTCTAACAGACCGTCACATTCTTGCTTTATTCTGTTCTTTATTTGTATTTAGTTTCATACTCCTGTAGTTCAGCCTTTGAAATGGTAATGAACTACGGTGTTTTGAGAACTCCTTAAACTGCCTTACCCCAGGACTGAAAGATGAACGTTGTTTATCATCATGACTAATGGAAATGTCAAACTTTTTCAGTAGAAATTGGTAAAGTACTTTTGGCTTTTGATTTCTATAGCCACAGAAGCAGAGCCTGTGATGGACATAATGCCATTGCCAGAGGCTGATACACAGTCGTTCCTGTTCCTGCAAGTCTGAAATCATTGCAGATAGAAAATTTTTCTGTCTGTGCAGAAATGAATAACGTCTTCTCTGTCAATCTCAAGAAATTTATCCATCAGCATAGCCAAGAAAGAAAGAAAAGAATGCAGAAACTAAAAGTCAATTAGGACAATGACATGTTTCTCTCAAACCTGCTTCACAGCACCTGATTTCAGTATTAGTGTTCAGCTTTCAGCTTCATATAGCAGCATTGTCAGCACAGTTTTCAAACCTACAGTTTCATTATATTATTAATTCCAGAGCAGCATTATTTTACAGTAATATCTAACCCTTCTGTGCATGTTAGAATCCCAGTAATAATTTCCATTTCCAGTTAGGGTCACTGTTTCCTGGCATGTGATGTGCAGCTGTTGAGTACTATCAAACAGCTGTGTTAAAAGGGAGAAATTAAGCTAGAATGTCAGAATGCAATAACTTGGTTGGAATTAAATCAAAACTTTTGAAAGGAGGCGTGTGATATTTTAATTATCATTTACTCAAGCCTTGGTTTTGCATGACATGGTGACAAATCAATGTCCACTGCATCCCTTATGAAGGAATACCTTCAGTCCTGAAAGTGAGACATTCACTCACAGCATGTTCAATAATGCTAATTACCCATTTAGGAAAACATTTTTATATCATAGATAGGGGAAATGCACTTTAGGTACAGTTATGACAAAGTGGGCATTATTTATTTCATTAAAGCAAGTATTTTTTTAAAACTAGACACTACTTCAGAAGCCTTATAAACTCTATTTGAGTCACAAATACCAAATAGCAGACAACTGTGGAAACATTCTTATTTTACACATTCTTAATTTCCTTCTTTTGATGCTTATCTCCTTCTGTGTTTACAGATGACAACCACCCTTGCGTGGAGTACAAAGACAATTCTTTAAATCACCATCTGTGTCATGTTCGTAGCTTTGTTCTAAAGCTGTTTGGTTCTTTTTTTCCAAGTACAGATGACCAGAATTGTGCACAGAGGTTAGTCGGTGGCACTGATAGGCCCGTATTCCTCCCCTGTATCCCTCCTGTTCTATTTCACAGACACATTACAGAAGCGTTTCACAGTCATCTCATTTTTAAATGCTCCGGAAGAAAAATACTTGGGTTCAAATGCATTAATTTCTTCCTCTTGCTATTTATGTTGTTCTTTAGGTCTTCAGTTTCCAAAATCATCCAATTTTCCTTGAAGAGTGCTCTAATAAGGATCTTTCTTGATGATGCCTCTCTTCTGTTGTATTGAAAAATTTCATTCTATTAGCCACAGTAGTCTGTTTCTCTTACCTGTCAATTCTTCACACAGAAAGTTACATATGTAAAAGTGAAAAAATAAATCATGGTACCAGCTCCTTATCAGTATGAGTCTTAGCTTGAAAGTGCTGTGTTCTGCAAATGTTTCAAGTGCTTTAAGAAATAATAAAATATTGTAAGTGTTATCATCTGTACATGAAACAGTTACTGTTTATAGTTCATTATTTCACCTTCACTTGAGAAAAATGTGCCTTTTAATGAGCACAATCATCTGTGTTCCTCATTATATAACACCAAATTTTCAGAATTGAATTTCTGAAGTCAAACACTAATGTTTACGCCTGCCATTTCTTTACAGTAATAAAAATTGCATGTGCTTACACAAAACTGGAATTTATATTTAAATGGTTCTCTCTTTACTGTCTGCATATGCACAAAATGCTCTGAGTGAGTTTAAAACTAACCCAGATGCAATTTTCCAGTCTGTAGCTCAGTTGCACGCCTGAAATGTGCCTGGATATTCAGAAGTGGTATAAGGAAATGTAGCCAACTGTTGTTCTTTCTCACATTGTCCACAGTAATCATGTTTTAGACTTAGCAACATTAACTGATACTTCTGTCTTTGTGCTCAAAAAACATTTGTAAGCTGATGGATTATAGTTCCTTGATATAGAAAATGAATTACCTAGTGAAAATTGAGTCATCTGCAAAACCACAAAGGATTTTCCTCACCAAAGACACAGCTTGTTACCATGCTGTGCTGCACCAAATCGATTGCAAGCATAAAAATTTCTGTAAATATGCTAGGTAAGACGGGAAAACTCCCTAGTTATGTAGTCATTTATTCTTCTTTAGTTTTGAAGAGCGAGGTTAGCTACTGAGAATCTAATAGCTGACTGCAGTCATCATCTCCAAGCAGGAAACAAATTGGTTGGAGAAGCGGGAGGTTTGCTTTAAGTCATTCTATCTTTTCTTCAGGCTAAACAAACAGATTTAGCAGCAACAGGGACTCCAGAGCACCCAGAGTTGTAACCTGAATTCTGAGGACACCTAGTGGTGTCAGCCCACTGCAGGGGCTGGGTCTTTGTCACAGCTGGTGGCTTCCCACTTGCACATCTGCATTTCAGCCAAAATTTACTGCAAAATCAGATGCAGTACAAACAATTAGTTGAATGCACAGAAAGAATAGCATTCTTCAGCTCAGGTGATCCTGAATTCAATGTTGACAGTCCCCAATATTCAGAAGTCATGAGATTGGCTCAAAAAATCAAAAACTTCTAACTAAATGTTGGACCTTTTCTCTTTGTTTTCTGTTTTCAGGACTCTCAGAGCTTAAATATGTAGACCTCTTCTTTGCATTACTAGGGTTAAAAGTGTATTTTTGTTACTCAAGGTCTGGTTTCTTAGGTAAATTAATTAATCTAAAAGCTAGAAGACTAAGATAAGAACTCAATATCCCAAGGTGACAAAGAAATATGCAAGATTTGTTAATGCTATGAAATTGCAACCCTAACACTGCTAACCATTCACAGACCTTTGGGAAGACCTACTTGCTTCTCTGCAAGTCAGGTTTTCAGCTTCTGAAGCGGAACTGTTGGTGTTGCCTCACCTTTTTGAGAGCGAACAAGAATCAATTAGCTGCAATTCAAAAGGGACTTTGATCAAGTCAAGAGATACGTATTACGTGCTAAGCATTGTTATTGACTGCTGCATGATGGCGTGTTTTTCAGTGAGCCCTTGATCTGGTATTTTCTCCTGAGGAGAAGCAGACATCATGAAGCAGAGATTAATTTCATCAGTTCAAATTATTTTGCAGATTGCTCTGGCTACAGCAGGTCTGACTGCAGGTAAGTACAGCACTTCCTGAAACACTTGTTTTTCCTTAAAACACTATTTTAGCAAAGTCTGAAGCTTTACCCAGTCTATCCTGACCACCACTGGAGGCTGTGCCTATTTAAATTGATTTCTTCTGAAGTTTTGTATAGCAATTTTGAAAACTGCTAGAGTCCTCCTTTTTTTTAATACTATTAATTTAAGCATCATGTGGTGGCAATACTGAAAGGCACTCACTCCATCCCTATACTCACTTTATGACTGTCACCTTCTTTGGAATTACCATATGAATAGTTACACTATTTGAGATAATTATGTGGAACTTTAATGGAATAAAGATAAGCTTAGGTTAGAAGGTCACATGCTCTTCATTTAAAATATATGTAAATGTATGGTCTGTGTTCTTGGTATAAATTAATGACAATTAGACTTAAAAAGAAATATTCTTAAATCTATTTGGATTAACATGGAATATTCAAATAATTAATGAATACTTTCAGGGTGCCAGTATACAAAAACTTCCATGCAGCCCATTGATTTCCTTCTTTGTACTACTTGTCTAACCTACCATTTACCCCAAATATGACCAAATAATGGAATTTTAGTTCTGCTGCGAAGTTGAAGGTGAAATTTAATTTTAAGGTGATCTGAAGTTTAAAAAATTTAATGTTTTAAGCAAAAACCGCAAGGTTCATATATTTACTTCCAGTATTTGTGGTTTAGCTTGGAGATAAATATACAATTTGGAGTTCAGGTAAAAATTAAATTTTCATATTAAAAAAAAAGAAAAATAATTTTAGTAGCTATTTTAGAAATTTGAGGTAAAATGTATTTGCTTTTCTGAGAATTTTGATTTTCTCAGGCAGAGTTACTTGCTCAATACAAATTTCATGTAATTTTATTGTCTTCAAGAAAAGCACTACTCTATGGACTTATAATTCAACAATGAAAAACATTGTTCACCTCTAATTTAACTAGCTGGGTTTTTGCACTTCCCTAGGTCAATCATACCCTGGAAAACCTCAGATAACAAGATGTCGTTCTCTAGAAAAGGAAACCTTTTCTTGTTGGTGGAAGCCTAGCTCAGATGGAGGACTTCTTAGCAACTACACCCTGTTCTACAGCAAGGACAGGTAACAAGTGGTGCATATGTGTTCTGTGAGGGATCAAGTGATGGTTATGACAGAATGAGGGAATGGCAGCATTGATCTGTAAAGTTGTTTTCATGAATCCGTTTTAATCTCTGATAGCCAACAAGGGCTGCATGAGATGTGTGGCTTCCCTTGGTGAAGAGAACATGACTGCTGCCAGCCCCAAGTCTTCAGCCAGTCTTCCCTGTTACTCATCTGACCAAAAGTCCTACTTGCCAGAAGGCATACTGGGAAAGGCACATTTGCCTACCTTTTCAGGAGGCACACAGCTTTCAGCTGAATGGGTCTCCTCCGAGCAGTGGAGCATCAGGGCACCACAGGGCCCATCCCACCACTCCAGCCATGAAGCAGGGCAGGACGGGGGCAGTCCAGCCACGGGCATCGGTCACCTCCTTGGGGACAGTGACAGGCTGAGTCCAGGCTGGACTGGGACATCAGCCCATGGGTTGGGGATGATTCAGAATGCCTGTGGCTGGGCTGTTTGGAGCTGGAGACCAGATGACTGGGGACCTGGGATCCAGCTAGTGCCTGAGGAGGCTGGGCAGGGGCAGTGAGGGCTGGCGGTGCCCTTGAGGCCCTGCCCAGGAGCTTGTGTATCACCATGCACACCAAAACCCCATCTGCACTATACAGAATCACGGCTTCCCATTTTGGTTTTGGAGCTAACTGTTCCCAAAATGTAGTGAAATCAGACATGGGTATTACATCTCAAAAGTTAATGTGCTGGTAAAATCTGTGACTCCCTCATCCTGTTCAGGAATAAAATGTACATATGTTTGGCAACTTTGCTTAACCTGTGCATCTTTGTATAACTGTACTTTCTTCCTGAAAACAAGAGATCTTTGAACAGGGATAAATAAAAAGGGAGACTCAGAGATTAAATTATTTTGAATAAATCCAGTGAGGTTCAGAGTAGATAAGGTAAAGCCTCAGATATCCTTGCTTCAATTAAATATTCCAAATAATTTGGTATTAATTGAGCAGGAAAGATGCAGCTTGTAATGACGTTACCACACTCAACAATTTGAGAGCTTTTATTTCATGAAAACCCAGATATTTCAGTCTTGATCAAAAAGCTTAATGAACATTTTAAGTCATACCTATCACTGCTCAGAATAGTCCTGCTTAGGGAGGGATAGGAGTGTTTACCCATTTCATTAAACCTGCTGAACCTAAGCACTGCCAAGCACTTCAGACCTGGGCCACAACTGCCTTTTTAGGGTCATTTTCTCTCAGGTGCAGTCCCCTTGCTCCCATCTTTTCTTTGTGAACTCTGACAAAACTGCCTGGAATGATGCATAGATTGTAACAGTGGGGCTAAAGTGCATTCTTGCACCATATCAATTGATGCTTTGGGTTTGTGTAGTTCTTCACACCTGGGGTAGACTGAGTACAACACCAAGGTCAGCTCTGAGTACAAAATAATCCTAAAGAAGACAAAGACCCAAAGGCAATAGGTAAGAGACTGTGAACTAAAAATTTTTATCTTTTCTTTGAGATAGTTGTGATGATGATCATATTAAAAAGCAGATAAATTAACATCAGGAAGGTCATGAAACTGATTGTCTGGAGTGCAACCACAGGGCACATAGAGGACAACCAAAGCGTCAGGCCCAGCTACCATGGATTTAGGAATGGCAAGTCCTGCCTGACCTACCTGATCTTGTTTTATGACCAGGTGACCCAGCCAGGAAAGGCTGTGGATGTAATCTACCTGAGTTTCAGCAAAGCCTGTATTGTCCTGGACAAGCTGGCAGCCCACATCTTATACAGGAGCACTCTTTGCTGCATTAAGAACTGGCTGATGGGCCCAGAGAGTGGTGGTGAGTGGTGCTGCATCCAGTTGGCAGCCTGTCACTAGTGGTGCTCCCCAGGGATCAGTATTAGGATCACTTCTGTTTAACATTTTTATTGATGATCTGTACAAGGAGATTAAGAGCACCCTCAGTTTGCAGATGACCCCAAGTTGGGTGTGAGCGTTGATCTGCTGGAGGGCAGGAAGGCTCTGCAGAGGGATCTGGACAGGCTGGAGCAATGGACTGAGGTCAATGGTGTGAGGTTCAGCAAAGCCCAGTGCCAGGTCCTGCCCTTGGGCCTCAACAACCCCAGGCAGCGCCACAGGCCGGGGCAGAGTGGCTGGAAAGCTGCCCAGGGGCAAAGGACCTGGGGTGCTGGTCAGCAGTGGCTGGATGTGAGCCTGTGTGTGTGTCCAGGTGGCCAAGAAGGCCAATGGAATCCTGACTTTTATCAGCAACAGCATGGCCAGCAGGACCAGGGCAGTGACTGTCGCTCTGTGCTCAGCACTGGTGGGGCCACACCTCAAATCCTGTGTCCAGTTCTGGGCCTCTCACTATAAGTAAGACATTGAGGTGCTGGATTGTGTCCAGAGAATGGCACCATGGCAGGGAAGGGTCTGGAGCACAAGTTCCATGAGGAACTGAGGGAGCTGGGAGTTTTTACCTGGAGAAAAGGAGGCTCCGGGGAGACCTTAACTCTACAAACACCTGAAAGGAGGGTATGACCCGGTGGGGGTCAGGTTCTTCTCCCAGGCAGTTGGTGATAGGACAAGAGGACATGACCTCAAGCTGTGCTAGGGGAGGTTCAAGTTGGACTGCAGGAAGAATTTCTTCATGGTAAGTGTGGTTAAGCATTGGAATGGGCTGCCCAGGGAGGTGGTGGAGTCACAGTTCCTGGACGAGTTCAAGAAATGACTGGACAGAGCTCTTGGTGCCATGGTCTAGTTGACCAGGTGGTGATTAGTCAAAGCTTGCCTTGACAATCTTAGAGGTCTTTTCCAACCTGACCGATGCTGTGATCTTGCTGAAAACAAACTAATCAATAAAACAGCTCTCTGCCATAGATGCCATCAATTTCCAGGGGGTAAAATGCAAAGAAGATATTTAGTAAAATTTCTTATTTAATGCAAGGAAAAATTTAATCCAAGGAAATCCGTTTTTCATTTCCCTTTTACTTGCTTATAAATATTGTTAAAATTGCCTTGTTCTGTCTCTGGAAATTTCTCTTTCTGTTATTTTGTTGACATATTCTTATGTGTAAAAAAGGGGGTGAAAGCATTCATCAGAAAACTGCAGTAAAAATTGCAATGTAGCATTTGTGGTAACAGCATTTGACCCTCACCAAAATGTTTCCAAGAGATGGGATTGTAGATATATATAACATAAGATTATAGGTATGATTATATGTATTTTATATATATATATAATGTAAGATTATGTATAAGCATTTTAAGATTTCTCTGCTGAACCTAGGCCATTACTAGAATATTATTTGCTTTTCTTCATTTCTTAAACTTTTAACTTTTAAATCATTTTATTTCAGTGAAGAAAAAATCTATGAATGTCCAGACTACGTAACATCAGGTCCCAATTCCTGCTACTTCGATAAAAACCACACTAATCCCTGGACAACATATACTATCACTGTAATGGCAACAAATGAGATTGGAAGTAACAGCTCAGATCCTCAGCATGTGAATTTAACTTCCATAGGTAAAAATAATAGAATAACATGGAAAACAAACTAGTTGGAAATGTATGCAATTTTTAATCCCAGAACAAGTACTAGGGAAAGATTTTTTTCCTCATGATGTGAAACTTGCTGTGGAAAAGTATTTATCTACAGATGATCTAAAATATGAGACTTAAATGTATGTGAAAACTGCTTTTTAATTATAAATTAAATAACTACATGCTTATTTGTAATTTTAACTTCAGATGAAAATGTTGCTTCAGTTTCTAGTTGTCTACAGTATTTCAATTGGACTCAATGCAGATTATAAAATTTTCAAATTAGGTTAAGATGCCTAATATTTCAAATGCAAAAATCTTTCTGACTGCTGGCATTGCAGTGTTGGAAGCGTAAAAATAACTGAGCATTCTACAGGCTTTTTGTAGCATTTTATATTCCCAATATTTTATATTCTACTTTCTGCACACTCATAATATACATATTGTAGTTTTAATGTACTTAGTTGTTTTAACTATGAAATAGCTGATATTTTAATTTTGTAAGAGTGGCTAATGAAATTATGATTTGTTTTTCTTTTGCTTGACAATTTCAGAGTAAAGTCTAAGATTTGCTGATACTGTCGGAAACCAGTAGCTAGTTAAACTTGTTAGGGAGAAGGGAAAAATAAAAAGCTTCTTTACTATTCCCTTAGAGGAGTGCTGAATTATCTGAAATTAATGTGACAAAATGCAAAACCATAAAGGAGGTGTCTTTTCTGAGAGAAAATTAAATAATTAATGGCACATTTTTCATGCATTTATACAGTTCAGCCAGATGCCCCTGTGAACCTCTCCCTAGAAACAAAAACATCTGGTAACATGACATACCTTTGGGCAGAATGGTCTCCACCTCCGTTAGCCGATGTCAGCTCTAATTCACACATATATCACTACGAGCTACGACTAAAGCCTGAGGAAAAGGAAGAGTGGGAGGTAAGGGAAAAAATATATTCATTTTATAGATGTCCTATTCAGTGAATTCTCTTGTCTCAATTTAACTGGTTTTAGTTTGTGTAAGGACAGAAAAATTAACGTAACCTAATCTGATTAAAGAAAGAAAAGTACTGTAGAGACAGTGAAATTCAACATATTTGCATAATCATCTTAATGTCATATATGACAAAACCCAGTAATCATAATCCTCTTCAACATGATCAGTTGGAGATAACCCACCACTCAGAAACTTTGCCGTGTCCTATTCACACACACACCTTTTCATTTGACATTCCCCACTGTTGCCATATTTCTAGGAAGGAGCTACAGTACTCCTACAGCTGAGATTTCAGGATAAAATATCATTCTTAAAGTTATAGTCATGTATCCTTAACACTACCTAGATTGTTGATGCCTTAACGTTGGAGAAAGCTATGGATTTTGAGAGAGTTCTAAAGAGAAGTTATAATGCTCTGAGAAAGGCACTAAAAGCCTCTGAGAAGAATTACGTGGAGGGTTTTTATGTGGGTTGGACTACCTACAGTGTTTCTTGCATTGTGGATCTGACAGAGTACTAAGGAGTCTACAGTTAAGTATGTTCTTGAGTATCAGAATCTCAGCGTCACAGAGCGATTTTTACTTCTAAGTTGCTACCTCTGCTTCTTTGTAATTTACATCTTAGAAAATACCCAACTGAAATTCCTGGCTTTCAGAAGTCAGTAACCCAGGCCTATTGCTTTACGGTTTATTTGTTAAAATGGCCCAATTCCTTATTATTTTCCCAGTCCATTTTCTTTTCCAGACAGTATCTGTTGGAATGCAGACACACTACAAGGTGACCAGGCTGCAGGCTGGGGAGAAGTATGTTGCTCAGGTCCGTTGCATGTTAGACCTTGGAGAGTGGAGCGAGTGGAGCTCTGAAAGTCAGATTCAGATCCCCAAAAGTGAGTGGATGACTGATGCTGTGTAAATTGTTTTTAAATTGTAGCAGTTCAGTGTTGTGAAAGGTGGCTAAATGGCAGTCCTGAAAACCTAGCTGCTCACACAGATACTTCGTAGTGCTCAGTGCATTTTACCATACTTTCTGTGTAATTGCACTTCTAGTCTTGTTGATCTGCTGAAACTGGCTATGACAAACCAGATGGAACTTACTAGGAAGTCACTTCTGATACAGGAGTGCCTAAATAATTTATTGTCTGTGCCCCTTTATTTAAAAATCATGTTGATTTTATCTGTAGCTATAAATGGGTTTTGTACAAGAACCTGGACTGAAAGCACTGATGTGTTACAGAGCATGACACTTGCAGGTACCATCACATGAAAGTCACTCTCTGTGTTTTCTTGGATTTGAGTAGACACACTAAATATACATGACATCATATCCTGTTGCCAGACACTTTAGCTGAGTTTTCTCAAAACTTCTTCTTCTGTTACTAGCTGTATTATTCATTATTTGACATGGAGATTGCTGAAGTACTGTTAATAGAAAAATATTTTTAACTATCCCATTTTCAGATCCACTGAGGCAATTAGAAATTTGGAAAATCAATGTCTCTGCTCTACATAGTAGAAAATATATATTATTGATGTAAGAAGACCATATTTTTTGCCACAAATACATAGCTGCAAAAGTTTCAATCACTTCAGGGTTTTGACTAACATCATCCTATGGAAAATTTAAGCATTTTTCTCCACCCTACACTTAAATCCTATGCTTGAAACTATCAAAACTTGCTCTGCAGCAATCAGGCAAGTAGTCTGAGTACTAAGCATAACAACACTACAATGAAACATGAGAACTGCTTCTTTGTATCCTTGGAGTACGTCAGAAGAAAATTACTGGCAAGAACATAAACAAATAGACAAGCATTTATATTCTTATTTTTTTAACCTAAAATCCAAAACAAATTACATCATACCGTTTAAAAAACCAGAATCATGTTAAAACACACCTTTTGAAGAAAATAACATTTTTTGTATGTAGAGGCTTAAGCCCAGCTGGCAACTAACCATCATGCAGCTTCTCACTCATACCCCAGAAGAATCAAAAGTAAAACTCATAGGCTGAGATAAGAACAGTTTAATAATTGAAACAAAGAAAAATGTAATAATAATAGTAGGTAATAATGATGATAATAAAAAGGAAAAAAAACTGCAGAAGTGATTCATGATACAATTGCTCAACTGCTGCTGTCCTATGTCGGATCCCATTCCCAAATCGCAACCGGCACTGCTTCTGGATAAATCCCAAATTTATGTACTGGAGGTGATGTTCTATAGTGGAGAATATACCTTTGAAGAGTTCAGGTCACGTGTCCTGGCTGTACGCACCCCCAGCCTTGTTTTTCTGTTTTATATCTCTTCACTGACAGAGCGGGAGACACTAAAAGGTCCTTGGTTTAAGATAAACTCAGCAACAAAACATCCCTGTATAATGAAAATTATTTTCACACTGTATCCAAACCACAGCATTATACCAGCTACCGAGAAGAAATTAACTCTATCCCAGCTGAAACCAGGACAGCATAGAAAATAGATTGGATAATAGAATGTATTTTAAACAATTTTTTATGGCCTGCTGTGACAATATTTCAACACTCCTTATCAGATTTCGGGGCAGAAGAAAGCTGCAGTTAGAAAACTAAAACAGTCCTTTAGTGTGGCTGCAGTGAGAAAGAATTCTGAATCCAGGTGAAAGCAGCAAGTCATTGCCCTAACCACTGAGCAATCCCTCATTTCCTCTGCTATTATGATGCAAAACTTCTTCTTTTTCACAATTTCCTGTTCTGTGCTTGACGTTATTTTATGACTTCAAGATGGATTTAATGCATTAAACTTACTAAGTAGTTCATTACTTTATCTCTTACAGAACGGTCACCTCCTGAAAAGCCTACAATAATAAAGTGCCGTTCTCCTGAAAAAGAGACATTTACTTGTTGGTGGAAACCTGCTTCAGATGGAGGACACTCTACTAACCACACTTTGCTTTACAGCAAAGAGGGGTAATAAGCTGTGTGTAGTTATTTAGTGTTTTATTGGAAGGACCTGGAAACTCATTCCTCATTGTTTTCACGTTTAGGGAGATGTCACTTTCTGTAGTCCATGGTTTTGTCCAATGACATATTCTTGAATAGCACTAAAGTATCAACACATTTAAGATTGAAATAGAATCTATTTATTATGTCAGGTGAATTACTGTGAACCACTTTGAATTCTGACTCGCTCAGCAACAGCATTTTAGTAAGCAATACAATCACATAGTCCTGTCACTCTTCAGCCATGCAGTCTTAGAAATAAAACCTTCCAAAATGACTAGGTACTAAAATTTTCATCTTCTGGTAATGCATATTTTGCACTAGTATTCATAGGCCATGAATACTGTTTGGTTTCTACAGTAATCTTTGCTTGGAACTTAGATCAAGTGCTAAACAGTAGTTTTAAAGAGAGTGTCAATAAATTTGTTTAGGTCCTTTTGGGTTCACCCGGTACTGCTCAACCTTGCACTGACCTAACTAGATTCTAAACTCTGTAATTGTCAGCTGAGAGCCCAATTCAATGGAAAAAGACAGATACTGGTCCAGCCAGGTATTGCAGAGTAAGACGTCCACATCCACAACTTTCTCTTTTGCTACTGTGCATCTGAGAGGAGTGTGGAAACAAGTACTAGATAACCAACTTTCTCTCCTATCCCTCCTCTGATTTTGGAAAGCTTGGGAGTAGATTTGAAGGGCAGATACAAATTAGCAAAGTTTTTTTGGTGAACAAGTGATGAAAGACCAAATAAATCCTGAAAGCATGTTTGTGTAATATGCAGAAGTCCTGCAAGTGTGAAATGAACATTGGAAACACCTGTACTTTAGCAGATGGGTTGGAAGGCTTCAGCAATCACTTCTGCTCACCTCTGGAACATGTAAGGACTCTGGGCTATGCCGTGGACAATGGCTTTCAGAGAAGTAAGAGCTGTGCTGTATTAGCCCACAGCTGCCTCTACAATGGCCTAAATTCCTCAGGCTTTGCAGTGCTTACTTTGTGGGGAAAATGCTTACTACAGTCTCTGGAATTGTCAAATGACTCTTTAGTCTGGAAGCAGTTTTCTGATTTTCTTTACATTGCCAGGTGTGAAAAATCAGATCCACCCCTAAATAATGCTGAAGTACCAGTAATTAAAGTCAGGTGTTTTAGTCTGTGTAACCTAATCACTGGGATTCTTTCATTTCAGAGAAGAAAAGGTTTATGAATGTCCAGATTACAAAACTGCAGGCCCCAATTCGTGCTACTTCGATAAAAAGCACACCTCTTTCTGGACCATATACAATATTACTGTGAGGGCAACTAATGAAATGGGAAGTAATGTCTCTGATCCTCATTATGTGGATGTGACTTACATAGGTAAGAGTCAAAAAGTAGTTTCTGTGGAACCAAATAATTCAGAATCCTGGGTTTTGACACATGAATTTTAATTCCAGCTCTTCTCATCTATAGTATTACATCCAAGTTAAAAACTTGTACAAATAAGATATTCTCTAGTATAATAACAAATCAATATTCATCCCTTTACCATTTTATTTTCAGAAGAATCCAAAAATGCTAAAAGCTTTAAAACTATATTCAGATAACCACTTATTGGTTTTCCATATTTCTTGCAGTCAAACCCTGAGAAACATCATCCACCTAAAATCTTTTTTCCACTGTACAAGCAACAGAAATCAAATTGATCTTTTAACTAATAATACTTAAATCTGATTACCTAAAAGTAGTTTCCAGACCCAAGAGAAACTGCATTAGTGCTTTTTATAGCAGTGTACAGATAATCTTTCTCAGACTTTTCTACAGAGAGACTGTGGGCAAGTAATTAGGGTTTTATCTAAGGGAACGGAACATTATCCTTGATAACCATTCTGTTGTCAAGGATCTGGCTGCCAGGAGTCTGGCAACTGGAAAAAGGCTGCTGGAGAAGTGGCTTTATATCTTACCTGGATGCCATGACCTAATGAAGCTTTGATCAGACAGTGGTAAAATACGTGTACAATATGTAAAAGGTCTACCTCTGAAGTGAGGAAGGTGCAAGCCCGACTGTAGCAGAAACCTGTGTTCCATTTTGGTTTATTTTTGATATATAGACAAACTTTTAATGTTGCAGTTGTGGTTTACTTTTAAGCATCCTTACACGTGGGTGTAGGGATCATGCTATCGTGTTTTTTGAGTGTGAAAGATGAAGGGGGCAAGTTTCATCAGCTACATCCATGTTTTCAGCATTCCTAAGTATTTATGCCAAGCTTTGATAAGATTATAGCAGAACACAACTTTCATAACACAGAATAAAGGTGTTAACTTTGACATATAGTTGTGGGGAAAAGTGATAATAGCTGGTAATGTAAGAAAAAAATATTTTTTATGGTAAATGATTAAGGCAAATCTCAACATTAATCCAACAATTTACTATTCTTCAGGGGGTTTTCCAAATTCATAAATCCATACTTACTTTATCTGGAAACTCTTTATTTCTGCATTCCGGCATCAGTTCTAAATTGCCAGACACAAAGGAGATGGGAACTCTTAACTCACATCATTTTATATTTCTTCCTAAAATGCAAGGAAAAAACAATTTAGATTCTTATTGACAGTTCTTTTATTTTAACAGTACAACCAGATCCTCCTGTGAATATAACTCTGGAATTAAAAAAGTCAATAAATAGAAAACCATATCTGGTCCTGACATGGTCTCCACCCCCACTAGCTGATGTCAGATCTGGATGGCTCACCCTTGAATATGAGTTGCGACTAAAGCCTGAAGAAGGAGAGGAATGGGAGGTAAGGATTTTGCAGGTTTGTGCTAGATAATGTTTTCTGACCAGCTAGATTTTGTTAGCCAGGTCCCATGCCTGAATATAATGAAACAGACCCGCAAAACAGTTCAGCATTTTTCAAAATGCTTATGTGACCTGTGATATCCTGCTGAGGATACTGGTACCTCAGAGGCTGCTGCACAATAGCAGATGATAAAGTACTTCTTTCTAATTGTGGTCATTATTTATTAATCATATTGGCATGACAGTTTAAATTGCTCATTCTCATTTAGTCAGGTTCCTTTAGTGATAATTTTTTCTTAACCACAAGCACTTCTTAGATAATAGAAAGCTCAGTGACATTACATAAAATAATTTAAATTAATATAAATAGCCATTAGGTGGTAATTGTAATGACCACATAATAATAATTTTCTGTAGCCAGGATATGCAACTCAAACAATTGTGTGGCAAATTGAAGACTCCAGCTACTGGACTGCATCCCCTTCTTGTCTATAATACTACCAAACCACCCCTGTATCTCCTCCTTCCTTCCCCCTCCCACTGCACTTCACAATCCTCTGGCCATTGCAAGACCTACTTTTTACTAGCCTGTGCATTTTCACCAACTCCACATTCCCTCTTTTTCTCTGCATTTTCTTTCCCTATCTCTGTTTCTTGCTGCCTTCTCTTCCTCTCACCATTGCAGTTCCCACTGTTACCACAGTTCCTCCCTATTTGCCATATATTCACAATGTGTTTTTATAACAGTTTAATTTTTGCTGTATACCAGAGCCAGATCTTGTTCCCACCTGTGTTAGAAAGTCAAAAAGTAGAAATAAAACAAAAATACCATTATTCTATGTCTGCTGAACAATTATTAGGAAAATCTATCCAGACTCATTCCATATTCCCATCTTAGTTACCAAAAGCTTAGTTGTGATTTTTATTTAATTTCCAGACTATTTTTGTGGGACAGCAAACACAATGTAAACTTTTTAGTTTAAATCCTGGAAAGAGGTACGTTTTACAGATTCACTGCAAACCAGACCACCATGGATTGTGGAGTGAGTGGAGCCCAGAAATGAATATTCAGATCCCTACTGGTGAGTGCCCAGGCATCCCTTCAGTAATTGTTATTACATGCAAGTTCACATTATAATTTTATTTGTTAGCTTTTTGTGGCACCCCTGCAGATCCCATAGTTTTCCTAGGACAGGCAAGATCATTGCTAAAGTAGCTGAATCCTTACCATCCCTGCATCATACCCAGTTAGATTTCCCCTTCATTACTTTATGGAGTTAAGAAGCTGAATAAATTTCCTTGCTTATTTAAACCACATCCTTCCAGTCTATTGCCTCATTTGTTCTCATTATGGCAGTTTTTAATTAAAAGAACACTGGTAACTACATTAAAACTGCAACTCAGACAACAAAGAGCAACTGCCTCCAGACAGTAACAGCTCTTCATTACACTTTATCTGAAATTAATATGAAATAAGCACTTCAATACAAAAAGTGCTGTTACAATAAAAATCCTTAAAAATATCTAATCTGAGGTAGCTTTACCCCGCATTTAATTAGTTGTATTATACGTATTTAATAATGAAATGACTACAGTTTTGGTATAACTGGATTTGGACCCAATCTGTATAATTGGCTGTGACAAAATTTTCCTCTTCATGCATTTTTATATAACTTTTCCAAGACAGTTTATTTCCTGTGCAGTACCATTAGTAAAAATTATATTCATTGTTAGATATTACAGGGATTGCTGAGACCCATCTGTGCTAGTAAAAGCCTCTAGATTCAATACCAAATTTGGCAGTTTAGGCCTATATTTAAAATAAAAATAATTTGTGACTTTTTTTTGGCATGCTGACTATGCATATGCTAGATGTAGGTATTTAAATAATTCTGTTTGGTTTTTAGACTACAGAGTAAAAGATATGGTTGTGTGGATCATCGTTGGTGTCCTGTCATCTCTTATATGTTTAATCATGAGCTGGACAATGATTTTGAAAGGATACAGGTAAGTAACCAACTTCACAATTACATGGAGTTCAAAATTACAAAAACTTTTCAAAAATAGACTTCTAATATTTGATTCAATTTTCTATGGCATTTACCTTATCTTGCAAACTATTAGTTATAGGTAGTTGACTTAATTTACAACTGATAAAGCAGTATATTGGCTCCTTAGGGAAACCAGGCTAAATTCTCAATTGCTAAAGACCCGTCTCTATTAGATCTGACAATCTTGGTTAGCCATGTAAATATTCAGCAAACATCACTTGGAGTATCCCTATGCCTGTAGAAGACACACCTTTGCGTTTTGTTGTAATTTCCTAAAGTAAACAAAGTTATATTATGAGATTGTCTTTCTGCCCACCTGACCACCAATTCTCCAAATAATTTATTATAATGCAAGCTAATTTCAATTTAATTTGAAAGAGAAAGATGTTGCAAAGGTTATTGCTTTTGTACAAATCTTTCAAAAAATACTCGTGAAGCAGAAGAGAAAGATAGAAACTGTGGTTGGAAAAGCCACATCGTTCACCATAGATCATGTTTAGCAGTAGTCAGCTGACAGTCTAGTGTGCACAGACAGACCCACTAGTCCTCCTGAACTGTGCCCCATTTCGCTGTTTCTTGGCCAATGATGAATTTACAGTGGTATGAGAGAACTGGAGGCTAAGGGACAAATGAAAATTAAAAGGACATTAGTAGTGTTACTTTCCAGCTGAAAAACTTTTGTGCTGTTGGGGTTTTTCACGAATACATCTAAGGGTATTTTATGAACTGGAACTGGATTTATGAATTACCCAGCTTGAGAGGTAGACAGGACGTATCAGACATGGGAGAAGTGTTTAAAATCTCAACCACATTCTGAGGAAATGGGAGAACAAAGAGCACGAGAGGGCCCATACTTACACCTGGTGTGTTTGTTCTGTGTTTTTTTAAGAATGATGGCCTTTATCCTACCACCAGTTCCAGGACCAAAGATAAAAGGCATAGATACACATTTGTTAGAGGTGAGTACCACAGCTAACAACAAAAGAATTCACCACTACTCACTTTTCCAATTTATGTACTAGCAAACACAATTACCACAGTAAAGTATAAAACTGCTTCAATTGATCAATGTTGAAAACAAACAACATTTTCAGGTTGATCATATGGAGGATATGTGTGAGTCAGAGTTCTGCCTTGCACCTGTAGTAGGAAGGTTTTTAAGAACAGGTTTTGCGACCACAGCTGTTTCCTGGGACATGAAGAAATGCCACTGTGAACTTCCTAATAGTTCTTATGAAAGTTGCTCTCCACAGTCTCTTTCTGTGCTGAAGAGGCAGGACATGACTGCACTGTCATTCTCTTCCCTTTACTTCTTGCTGAACTCAGGAGACCTCTACCTGCCTAAAGGTCTCAGCTCTTCCTGTTTTAGAAACATAAGTTTTGGACATTGTGTCTCCCCACTCAGGGAGCTCAGGAATTTTTCTTCCCTTCTTTCAATATTTTCTGCAGCAGTGAAGTCCAGTCTATGTCTAGCAATAAAGCTTTTGAACTGTTTGTATATCAAATATGTAGATTGTCCACAATTGTTTTAGTCACATAAACCCTAAGGTTGACAGTGAGAAATTATATCCTATTTATTATACCTTTAGACAGGAAAATCTGAAGAATTACTGAGTGCTCTTGGTTGCCATGGTTTCCCTCCAACATCAGACTGTGAGGAGCTACTGATAGAATATCTGGAGGTAGAGGACAGTGAGGATCAGCAACTCATGCCTAGTCATGACACTCCCAGTAAAAATACAAAGACGGTACTCAAGGAAACAGACAGTGACTCAGGCCGAGGGAGCTGTGATAGCCCTTCTCTGCTCCCTGTGAAGAGCAGGGAACCCCGCACCCTTCCATCTACACTTCAAACACAAGATGTAAGAGTTGTTCAAGGAAATAAAGGAGGAAGAAGGAGCCGGGAAAGTCGGTGTGCAGCCTCAGAACAGAGAACCCTCCCTTTTAACAGTGAGAGTACAAGGCCGCGCGCATGGCTTGCAGCTCAGTTACCTAGCAATCAGCCTGCCATGTTTGCCTACCACAGCACTGTGGAGGCATTCCAGATAACACTGAATACCACAAATGTGAACATTCCGCCAGTTTTGGTGGGAAATGAAGAAAATCATCAGTCACTATATCCTATTGCTGAAGCTGTCCATGACGACATGGAAAAGGAAAGTGAGATGGAGTATTTCAAAACCGACCAAGCCACAGCGCTGGTCAAACAAAACCAACATAATGACACGTCACCTTTCTTGAATCCTAAACTAATGGACTATGTAGAAGTTCATAAAGTCAGACAAGATGAGGAGCCAAAACTGTTACTGAAACATAAAGAAAACAATGGAAAGACCAAAAAATACACTGTTCCAGGAACAAGCAAAGAATATACCAAGGTCTCAACAGTTGTGGACCATAACATTTTAGTACTAATGCCAGATGCACGCACCCAGCAAGCACCTGTACCTCAAGAACCTGTAACAGAAACACCTCAGGACCCTCAGCAAGCTCAAGCTGAGAAAAGTACGGACTACTACACCACAGCTCCAAGCGACTCCAAAACAGACAACAGTGGATCAGATTACATGGACCCATCTTCCTTTATGCCCTCCTTTAAATAGCTTTTTAGTATAGTACATACTTAGTAGCTACATACAGCAAAAAAAAAAAAAATCACATAGCAAACCGTTCTTTAAAAAAGCCTAGCTTCCAAAAGCCTAGCCTCCTGTGTGTATTGTACAGGTAACAAAATAATCTGTGGATTGAGGTAATAGTATGGAAGTAAATCCTGGATCATTCTTAGCGCACGTTTCCGACACAGTGGAGTGAGGAAATGGATCTTGTCTGTCATTAAAAATACATTGTAAAATAATTATTCAGCTCTGCCTGAGGAAATATTGCAGATTCAACAAAGATGAAAATTGTTATGGGTCATTCAGCAAACCATAGTGATCTGAGCAGTTCCCACATTAGATAAACCATTGCACAACAGTATTCTTACCTAAAATGTATTTTCTTCTGAATGCATTCTGACACTAGACTAAGTTTTCTTTATATTTTTTATCAATCCTTGAGAAAAAAGGACCTCTTACATATGACAAATCATATAAAAAAGATAATATATTCCACAAATTACAGTAAAATAACAAATTCTTCCAAATATATTTTTGCTTTGTTTCAATGTGACAGAAAACTTTGCATCTCAATCATACCCTAGTCGAGTCAAACCAAAATGAAAAAAATAGCAGGATAATACCTGATAGACTGCCTTACTGTATATAATATAAAATTCTACTTTAGTATAAGCCCATATATTTAACAATGTATTTTTAAAGGCTATTTTTCTATTACCAAAAAAATACTAAAATGAAATATTTTTTAATTTCCCAATGCTATTTAGCTACTTAGGAACTTTTCTCTTTCCATCTGCTGAGGCAGTAACAAGTAAAGGTATAATTTCTATACAAAGCATAAAATTAAACTTTATACTAATTAAGAATATGAAGAAATTTTTAAACTATATTTCTAATATATTACAGATATATTACTATTTGAATTGTAAATTATTTCTTTCACAGGTTCTTTATTACCTGTAATTATATAATTAAAATAAGATTTAGGTTTTGAGAGCAGAGTTTCTTTCCCTTTGTACTCTGATGCCGATCATAAATTGAATGGGGTTCTCCTGCATCGTGCACTTTTCTCTGAGTCTGGAAGGAAAGTTTGAAGTCAGATTTTTCGTAATGAATTTATGAACATCAGTTTTGAAACATAGCCTACAAAGTCAAAGATAAGAGGCATAAAGTCTGAGTCAGAGCTCTACTGAACCAGCAGTGGGGATGAGGAAAGGGAGTCCATGTACTTGGGCTGGATGCATGTCCCCAGAACAGCAGTGGGAACAGTAAGGATATCCCACATAAAAAAAAGACAGAATCAAATTTGTACTGTAGTGGCTGTGAAGTTACTGTGGTCCTTTCTTCTTGAAACAAAAGTTTAATTTACTCCAGAAAAGTATGACCATATGATGACTGATTAAAACTGGGCCAAGTATTTAGCCAGCATCACTAGCTTCAGGGGAAACTGTAAATTTAAGGTGAGGGAATGGTCCTGTACATGTGTAGGAAAGTGTATTTGACAAATGGGCTCTCTTGTTCTTCTCCTTCCTGAACAGTTTTACTTTTCTCCATATTTTTATGATGTTATGCACTGAGTCAGCCTTCCTGCAGTATCATGTATCTGCTGCAGAGCCAGACAAAAGATAATTTCAGATTTTGAAGGTCCCAGAATGCCACAGCTAATTTGGTGAATCAGACTCTCACCCTTTACCTTCAAAGCCATGGAACTGCTCAAGTACAAATTAGTTGAGCTGTCTAGCCTTTCCACAGGCCAGATTTTAGGACTTTAATTATCTGTGTGTCTATAAACGTATGTGGTAGTGGAGACTGTAACTTTATGGTGGCATCAGACTTAGAGCCAAGGTCCTCTAGAGAGGCAACTGCCCACTTTCAGAGGCTGATCAGAGAAGTCTGGGTGTTCTGCTGAATGTGTGAGAAGGTATCTTAGATTCTTAATTCAGACACTCCTTTCACACATGAAGATATGAAGTGGCTACTCCAGATATCAGCCAAGCATAAAACTCTGTTTAGTTGTAGTTAACAGCACAATTTTACCTTAGATAGAATTTGTAGTATACCTTACAAATTTCTAGAAATTCTAGAAGTACTGCAAAAAAACTATTGAGTTATGAGGAAATCAGTGTGTGTAGAAGTATGCAAGCTGGTAGTACACTGTGTCTGACAGTACTTCATTTATTCTTCAGTTTTCTGACTGAACCTGACAGAGCTAATATGACCAGACTCATCCTCTTTCTTCACACAGATAGCCATATCCGTGTTGTTTCCTACTCCTAATGCCATGCATAAGGACATGCTGCTACAGGCCTTCTGGGATGTACCTAGTGATGCACAGAGGCTGTAGTACCCTATCAAACCTACAGCCTAAAGATATTCCTAATACTGTAGATTTCTTAGGTTAGAACACAGGTGGCTACACAGATGTACGACAGTACAGACTGTCCCTGTCGTATCTTTTCACCTGAGGTTACTTTTTACCTGAGGCAAACAGGCACAACACTTAGCAGATTTCCAGTGTATGATTCATCCTGCCTAACTGTGGGCATGTGTGCCTCCAATAATCAACACAGAAAGAGAGTCAGAGTTTCTATGCTTTGCCATAAATTAGTACTGAAACTGCAAAATAATTGTAACCACACCACATTGTGTGGTGTTGGGTTTCTCCCACCTTTGCTGATGAATGTCTCAATATGCCAAATCATCATGGCTCTCTGAAAAGGGAAGGTAAGCTAGAGTGGAAAAGGGGCATTTGCTTGCTGCTCTGAAGTTTTGAGGGTTTTGCTAGCCAAATGCAATTTGAACACGTTGTCATAAATATATTTAATTCTTGAAGCTGAACAAATGTGCAGATTGATTAATTTTCCCTTGGATTTGCTTATATTTTCCAAAACACCTTGTTCCTCCCAATGGCAACAACTTCTGAAAGTGACCTTAACCATCTGAAAGTACATTAAAAAAATAATAAACTTGTGTTCTGTAAAATCAAAATAACCTTCAGCTAAGTGTTTGGTCCTTTCAATGTTCAAATACTTAATTCTTTCTGTTTGCAACAATACTTTTCCCTGCAGCTCTTTAAGCCTTTTATTAGGAAATAGATGAGAATTTGCAGCAGTAACACACAGTCAATTGGTGTAAAATTATGACACATCAGTGGGGAGCAACAGGCTCTTGACACCTCCTTTGATATCCAGAGGGATGAAGTGTATAACAGAATTTACCCCAGGAACAGGGATTAACCTTCTAACTCTTGCACCATTAGTCAAATTTCTCACTTGGAATAATTTTTTCAATAGTGTAAATGGTGTTTTTAATGTCAAAGTTATCCATGTTTATAGTGTGAATTACTTTGTAATAGCATAAATGCCCTAAAAGGCAGCATAAAGACTCTTCAAAATAATCAGTTTTATAAAATTCATTACATTGAACACATATATTTTTAATTAATTACCTTTCCTTCTGACTCAGACTAATTTTATTAACATTTTTTCTTCAGTATCAGCAAATATGATTCATTATCATAAATTTTTAATTAGACTTTTTTTGTAGTGGAGACATACTTGATGTACAATTTTAGAATTTCTGTGTAATATTTCAGACTTTTAAAGAAATACAAATGTTTGAATTGGCACATGTGCTCACAAAGCTCAATGTCACATATGATGAGGACTTTAGGAGTGGTCTTGATGATACTATGTAACTACAAAGATTATATAGTAAAAATGCAGTAAATTAACCTTATATAATATTAGTAAGAGGATATATGTGTTTATGGAACAAATTGTAAAACAAATATATAATAATGATTTACGTTGAAACAGTGAATTCTGTGGTATATCTGTCTATGTGTCTATGTTTAAATGGCTGAAAAATAGGCAGTTGCTTTAAATGTCATTTAAGTATTCAAAGTCTAGTAGCAGCAGGTGTTCAAAATGAATAAGCAGAACTTTTTGTGCTCTCTGAAGCATTGTATATGTGGGGTTTACATCATGAGGCCTGTAAGTGTATTTCGTAATTTTATGGTCACTGTAAACAATTCGAAGGTGTTGTGCAAGGAAACCGAAGTCATGTCAGCCAGTTGATAGACATCAGACATCTTCTACAAAGCCATAAACACAAATGAAGTGAAAAAATGTCATGAGATCAGGCATCACATTCTCGAATGATTGCTACCTCAGATTTTTTTTTTTTTTGCTGCCCTTAAGAGGTGGGAAAAAGCATTTTGCTTTGCGTGTAAAATTGCGACTCATTCCATCAAGATTTTTAAAATCTTATTTGTAAGTTCAAATTACTTTTGTTAACAAACAGCTTGTCATGGAGTCATCACTTGTGTTGCAGTGGCTGTACAAGGATGGGGTATTTGAGATGTGGAAAAAAATTACGTGGTTTTGATATGAAAAAACAAAACAAACCCAAAGAAAATTCAATTTTTTTAAGAAAAGCCATTCTACCCAATTGACAGTTAAGTATCAGTCCCGTTCCTGACCTGGAAAGTTTTTTGCCTGCTAGTGTTCTCAGGTCACTAGGACTGAATGAGCCAAGTTTCCAGAGAAGCATTCATCCTGGATCTCAGCTATGGAATGTACCTATTTAGAATTACCTGTTTTCAACTGAGTGCCTAGGAAACAAATCTTCCAATTCTGTCTCTAAATGAGCAAAAATTAAAAGCTCTGCTCTTAACTGTCTCCAACCCCTCACACAAAGCTCAGGCTCCCATTCCTGCAGGTGTGGAAAGTTGGACTGAATTACATTAATCTGAATTAATTGTGGCCCTGCCTTGAAAACCATTTTGAAACAAATGAGGGAATTTCTTCATTTTTCCAGTGTATGTCAAGCAGGAAAGTACAGATAAATGGATATGTCAATACGTAATACATGGGGATATAAAGAGTTTAATTATCATAGAAGGATAGAATTTTTTAGGTTGGAAAAGATCTATAAGGTCATAGAGTACTAGTGTTAACCTACTACTGCCAAGTCCACCACAAATGATGGGAAGTGGGACAAGATTGCTGCATGTGTCAGAATGGAAAAGGAGTACAGTCACTCTGGGATGCTACATGGATAGATGATGAAACAAAATATGCATTTTGGCTACAGCTGAGAAGAAAGGGGGGACAACAGAAAATGGAAATGAGAGAATCGAATGTAAGAGTAGATAGTAAAAAATGAGAGCTGGCAGAACTGAGAGGAGTCATAAATGAGTTAGTGAAGGGGGAAAAGGAAGAGAAGAAAATCCTTTTCTATCAAAAGTGGGAATGTGCACAGTTACCTGATATAGTCCACAAAAGCAGTAAAGCCTTACTAAATGCTAAAGAATTGTCAGATGCTGAAATCACCTATTATGTATCAGCTGTTACTTATGAGCAGAAAAAGTACTATACATGAGGAGCGGTCATTCATTTTCTGTCAGTTACGGGATTTTCTTCCTGATATCTGACATTGGTCCCAGGTAAGCACAAAACTTGAAGAGCTAGACTCTGCATCTGATCTGCTATTGCATTTCCTGCATTCCTAAGGAAAAAAAATCAAGAGAAATAAAGTGTACCACTGTTTTTAAAAGCTACCTTCCATTTTTCAGACAGATATACAGATGAGGTGTATTTATCCACTTACATTGTCCCACATATATGCCTACCATTCTTAAGCATTGTTCTGTTTTTATTTAGTGTATATATGATGCAATGACCTAGAAGCTCCAAGAGAAAAAAATACTTTGGGGATATTACTAAACAGTCTCTTGGCATTTCTGGGCCTTTTTTTAGTTTGTACCTGTGACAATGTATCTGTTAATATTTTCCTTAGTCGGAAAGTCCCTATCTTGGTGATAAATTTGAAAAATTACCAAGTTAGGCTTACAATACATCTCTCTAATATGTTAAGTTTCTAACAGGCACTACTCTATCTGTTGGAAGTAGATAAGAAAAATACCTGAATTAGTTGTGTGGCCTCTTACCATGTTGATATGCTAAAAGCTGATCTTATACTCAAGATGTTGGTGCGTAGAACAGTTAGATATAAAAAAAGTCTTTTTTATATATTCCTCTTTTTGGAAGGTTTATTGTCCTTTTCTACTTGATGATGCTGCTTGTCTTGGATCTCATCATTATTTAACTATTTTTTTGAACAATGCTGCTTTTGGATCTACTTTTGTGAGCCTCTGAGTATTTTCACCTCATTTTGACATCAATAAATATTGAAATATTTCACTTTAATTCCTGATGGTTAGTTTTAGAGACTTGTAGCACTGAATAGAACTTTGAGGATGCTGGAAATCATTGTAAAAGTCACTTGGAAAAAATAACCCTTCAGTAGAATGTAATACTACTATACATGTCTAGAAAAAGGCAGATTTTTCTACCGGCAGATCATATATTTTAATATTCATAATGCTGTAGACTACTCTTAATTCTCATCCCTATGTTCTTCATTCCAAAAGGAAGAGGGAACTACCGCTCAGCTATACTCAGAAAGAGCTTCTGAGCTGCTTTAGTGTTGTTTATTTTTCGTCTTGGAAAGTAATTTTTTTAGTCTGACTACAAAATCAGTTCATCATCTGAAATATTTCAATCACCAGTTTTATATATGCTAGGCATTGCTCAGAGATACTCAGTACTATCTCGGCTTCTGAAATCTTTATGTTGTACTTTGTATATTTTTTAGTAATTGTGTAAGACATAGCAATACTGAAGGCACAGTTATGAAAAAGTACAGCCCAGAAAAAGCATGCTAGCAGTCATTAATTGTGTTTGTTCAAAACTCTGCTGTGCTGTCAAGGGAAGGTAAAAGTCTCTGGAATGTCCTTGCCTTTAACTGTGCCAGCAGTCTCTCCAAGAAGCATAAATTGCATCTTCTGAATAATACCTAGAATAAACAGTATCTTTTCAGCACAGAAGGAGACGATTCAATATTTAAACCAGAATTACTTCCATTTGCATAAACCATTTCGTTGGTAGGTTTGCAATACAAGCTAGGCATTTTTTCCACTATAGTTTCAGAATTTGTATGCAATGTGGAACATCAGAGTTATCACAGTGTCATTACTGTAGCAACAGAATTACTTTAAGCACAATTATTCTATGAACCGGATCCAATTTTTTTGTAAATTTCTAAAATATATGAAATTGTAAGAATTAGATTTCATACGTAGTATGTACATTGTTTGGCGAATACTGGTGTAAATGTAGTTGCTCAGGAATTCGTCATTGTTTCTAAGTGCATCTAAAGGAAAATGCTTTCAAACACATTTTTAAGTTCTTAGTATTGAAAATGCCAGCTTTACTAAAACCTGTTAGTGTTTTCACTTGTAAGATCAATATTGTTATGAAGCCTGTAGCTTTCTGATGAATTTTTCAATCTTTTGTCGTTGTAAAATCTCTTTGCAATGGTGTTCGCATTTCAGTTTAATAAAAGTTCGTGAATAAAATTCACAAGTTCTGTTTCTTCATGATGTGCAGCAATTCTAGTATATAACATGTAGAAAGAAAAAGGAAAAGCCAGACATTCAACACAGTCTGTAGGGTGGGATCCTGCTGTTGTCCATGTGGAAGCCTCCGTGATAGATGTGTTTAACCAACTCCGTAAGCTCTGAGCAGTTGAACCAGTTAACACAGATGGCTCACACACTAGGTCACAACTTTTATGTTTCTTTATGACTTTTTGGATTGACAAAAATTGCCTTTATCACAGAAATTCAGGGATTTCAAGTTAGCAAAGGGAAAGTTTGATTGAGCCACGTTGAGCGTTCAGGTGTCCTAAGGTGCGCAAGCCCTGCCCTGGTTGGTAGAAGATACGAACCTCTGACCCTTTGCACCAACATGGGGCAGTTTTCCTGCAAAACAGGGCTGGCCCTTCGGCTAGGTGTCCTCAGCCTGCTGCCTTAGGAGCAGACAGGATCACCGAAATCACCGTGAAATACCTCTCATTGGCAACTCTGTCTAGTTAGAATGTAGGCCAATTGACATTCCAGGAACCTCCACCTCCAGCCTTAGTTCTTAAGTATTACAGGGATGTGTCAGTTTTTACTGGGGCAGAGTTAATTTTCTCCATGGTGGCTTTTTTGGGGCTGTGTTTGGAATTTGTGCTGAACATAGTGATTAGAATAGAGATGTTTTTGATTAGAATAGAGATGTTGTTTCTGAGCAGAGATTACACAGAGTCAAGGGTACATGGGAGGCTGGGAGGAGACACAGCCAGGACAGGTGACCCCAACAGTATGAAGGGATGTTCCAGACCATATGGCATCATGCTCAGTATATAAAGTATTGAGTAAAGAGAGGACATTTGGAGTGATGGTGTTTGCCTTCCCAAGTAACCCTTACTCATGATGGGGCCCTGCTCTGCTGGGCATGGCTGAGCACCTGCCTGACCATAGCAAGGGGTGAATTAATTCCTTGTTTTGCTTTGTTTGTGTGCATGGCCTTTACTTTCCCTATTAAACTGTCATTATCTCAAATCATGAGTTTTCCAGATTTCACCCTTCCGATTGTCTCCCCACTGGTGGGGAGTGAGCAAGCAGCTGTGTGGGGCTTGGCTGATGGCAGGTAATGGAGGAGGGCAACAGATCTTCCCAATTCTCCCATCCTTGTAGGATGTTGTGCTCTATCTCTTTGCTGAAATTAAAAAAAAAGGGAAAAAATAAGTCATCAGTTATCCCTCAAAGTATGTCTCTCAGTTTCTCTTCATCCACCCAGCTGTATTCAACATAACAGAATTCAGAGAATCACAGCACAGGTCAGGTTGGAGGGAACCACAGTGGGTCATCTGGCCCAACCTCCCTGCTCCAGCAGGGCCATGCCTGAGCACAAGGCACAAGATTGTGTTCAGACAGTTCTGGAATACCTTCAGTGAGGGAGACAGAAGGAAATCTGTCCCACTGTTGCAGTCACACACACAGTAAAAAAGCTTTTTTCTCATAATCAGGTGAAATTTCCTATGCGTCAATTCCTGCCCATTGCCTTGTGTCCTGTTGCTCGGCATCACCGAGCAGAGCCTGGTGCATCCCCTGACACCTCCCCGCAGACACCGACAGACATTGATGAGGGCCCCTCTGTCATCCCTTCTTGAGGCTGAACAGAATTAACTCTCTCAGCCTTTCCATAGAGATGCTCCGGACCCTTGATCAATTTTATTGCTCTCTGTTAGGCCCACTCCAGGAGCTCCACGTCTCTCTTGTGCTGAGGAGACCAGAACTGGACCACCAGGACTCCCAGGTCCTTCTCTGCAGAGCTGCTTTCCAGCAGGCCAGCACCCAGCCTGTACTGCGGCCTGGGATCGCTCTTCCCCAGGTGCAGGACCCTGCATTATGCCCTTGTTGAAGCTCACACAGCTCTTCTCTGCCCGTCCCTCCAACTTGTTGAGGGCCCTCTGAAGGGCTCACAGTCAGACTGCGCCAGAAGAAGGATGGAACAGCAGAGGATGACACTAAGGGGACAGCATGGGATTACACCAGCAGAGAAGCACGGGATGGCACCAGGAGAGAAGTTTGGGATGACACCAGGGGGACAGGCATGGGATGACACCAGGAGACAACCATGGGATGATACCAGGGGGAGCAGCACATGATGAAATCAGGAGAGCAGCAATAGTATGGCACTAGTGGGACAGCAAGGGATGACACCGGGGGATAGCATGGGATGACACGAGGAGATCAGAATGGGATGACACCCGAGAGACAGCACAGGATGACACCCGGGGCGCAGCACAAGATGAGAGCAGGGGCAGAGCACGGGATGACACCAGGAGAACAGCACGGGATGACAGCAGGGGCAGAGCACGGGATGACACCAGGAAAACAGCACGGGATGACAGCAGGGGCAGAGCACGGCATGACACCGCGGGCACAGCACGGGATGACACCGCGGGCACACCAAGGGATCACACCAGGAGAACAGCAAGGGATGACAGCCGGGGCAGAGCACGGGATGACACCGCGGGCACAGCGCGGGATGACACCAGGAGAACAGCACGGGACAGCACGGGATGCCGGCAGGGGCCAGCCGGGTGTCCGGCGCGGCCGAGGCCGCGGTCCGCCGGCTGCGCACGAGCGGGGCGGTGCCGCTGCCCGGCGCGGGCGGACATGGCGGGGCGGCTGCGGGGGC